>JACCIB010000489.1:0-137995 GCA_018906965.1 Philotrypesis tridentata
TTTGTTACAAATAGGCCATACTGTTAGTAATTGTGAGAAAATTAAAATTTTAGAACAGAAAAAGGGAAACGTTTGGTTCAGAATGTAAAGGTATTGGTCATACTGTTGAAAATTGTGTTTTAGAAAGCAGGGAAACTTCAAATCTCTTCCGGGAAGGAACGCGTGAGAAGGGATTTAGCAGATATATCGTTCCAAATTGAAGTAAACAGAGATAAAATTTCTGAAATAAATAAAATACTGAAAATGAGTGAGAGAGATTACTTAGAGAATATAGCTCATAATTATGTTTTAAAGCTAGAAAATTTATTACAATATATTGAAGTGCAAGATGTAAATTCTAAGTCTATTTTTAAGTTATTAATAGATAGTGGTGCTCAATTAAATATTATTAAGAATAACACATTATTATCTAGGGAAATAGATACTGATAATAAAATCCTAATATCAGGAATTACTGATAATGCTTTGAGAACTTTAGGTTTGATTAAATTTCCAATTAATAATATATATTTTGATTTTCATGTTGCACCAGATGAGTTCTCTATTCCATTTGATGGAATTTTGGGAATTAAAGCTTTATTACAACAAAAATTAAGATTAGATAAAGGCTATTTGGATATTAATGGGCAAAAATTTCAATTAAAATCAATAATTAATAAATATCATATTAATACACATATAATTCCTAAACAGGAAGTAAAAGAAGCTATTACTACAATAATGTTTGAAGAGTGTGAATTTTCTGAATTAATTCCTGATTTTGAAATGCATTGTGAAAATGCAAAAGTAACTTTAGTTGTAAATAAATATGTTGAAAGTTCTATTATTACAAATTCTGATTTAGGAAATGATAGTGAAAATGTTTCTATTTTTAAAATTCATCCGAAAATTAATTTACATAAAGATTTGAAGTATATATTAAATACAGTTAGTGAAATAAATGATAACTTGAGTGGAATGATAGTGAATGATTTTAAAATTGAGAATGATAAAAGCAATTTGATTGAATATTTGAATGATTCCAAAATAAATATTGAAAGTTTTATTGGTAATATAAATACTTCTTTAAGGAAATTTGAGATTGATTTAGATGAAGAATTTATTGATTATGATTATCCAACATTTTGTGAGATACTTAAAGATACTGTTAAATAAGATTCTAATGAAAAATTATGTAAATTACAAAGCACAATAAATTTTTTAACATTTGATATTGAAGATATGCCTGAAAATTTTATAGGAAATTTCAATTTGGAATTACCAAAAGATGAGGAGACTTTACATTATGGTTCTATTTCTTTAATTACAGAAAATGAAATTGATATGATATGTAATGAAAATCTTAATGAAAAGAAAAGACAACAATTATTGAAAAACACTATTGATTTAAGTCATTTGTCTAATAAAAAGAAAAAGATTATTGAAAGTTTAATAGTAAAAAATAGTGATATTTGTTGGTTAGAGGGTGAAAAATTTGGTATTTGTAATATTGAAGAACATGCAATTAATTTAACAGATGAAAAGCCAGTTTATGTTAAACAATTTCCTTTAGAATATAATTTAAAACAAATCGCTATAGCTGAAACTAAAAAATTAATATTAAATGATTTAGTAAGATCATCTACTAGCGCATTTAATGCACCTGCTTTTGTTGTTCCTAAAAAAGGTCTAACTAAAGATGGTAAAAAAAATGGAGATTAGTAATTGATTATAGAAAATTAAATGCTAAAACTATTCCAGATCCTTATCTTTTGCCTAATATCACTGAAATTTTTGATAGTATAGGTAAAAACAAGTATTTTACTACAATTGATATGGTATCAGGTTTTCATCAAGTAAGAATGCAAGAATCAGACATTCATAAGACAGCTTTTAGTGTACATCCCTTAGGAAGATTTGAATTTAAGGTACTTCCCTTTGGTTTAATTAATAGTCCTAGGGTTTTTCAGAGAATTCTAAATTCGGTACTTGGTGATTTGTTAGAAAAAGGATTTTGTTTTGTTTACATTGATGATATTATTATTGTAGCGAATTCAATCGAGGAACATAATGAACGGTTTAATTTGATTGCTGAAAAACTAAGGGAAGCAGGGTTGAGGTTAGAAACGAGTAAATGTAAGTTTTTTCAAAAAGAGGTAGAATTTTTAGGGCATTTGATTAGTGAAAATGGTATCAGAACTGATCCAAAAAAGGTCGAAGCTATAAATAAATTTCCAGTTCCTAAAACGGTAAAAAATATTCGAGAATTTTTAGGTTTGGCAGGTTATTATAGGCGTTTTATTGATAATTTTGCAGACATAGCAAAACCAATAATTCAGCTTTTGAAAAAAGAGGAAAATTTGTTTGGAATGAGGTCAGACAAAAAGCGTTTGATCAATTAAAGAGGGCATTAAGTGTAGCACCAGTTTTACAATTTCCGGATATGAATAAACCTTTTATTATTAGTGTCGATGCGTCCGGCTATGCTATTGGGTGTGTCCTTTCTCAAGGGAATATTGGGGAAGATAGGCCAATTGCCTTTGCCTCAAGGGTTTTGAAAGCGGCGGAGAAAAATTATCATACTTATGAAAGGGAAGCATTAGCAATTATGTTTGCAGTAAAAACATTTAGAAATTATATTTATGGGAATAAATTTTATATAATTACAGATCATAAACCATTGTTATCATTTAGATCTGCAGATAAAAATTCGCGAGTTCAAATGTGGCGTTTAAAGTTATTAGATTATGATTATGAAATTATTTATAAACCGGGTAAAGTAAATACTAATGCAGATGCATTGTCTAGAAATCCTATAGAAAATAGTCAAATAAATACAAGAGCTCAAAAAGCAAAAGAGTTAGAAAAAGTTACTAATAAAGAAAATTTGACTAATGATATGAAAATTCAAAAATTAAATGAGGATCGTATTAAACAAAAAGCAAAGAAATTTTACAGACGAAAGAAGGATAGAAATATAATATTCAAAAATCAAGAAAAAGTAAAGCAAAATGAAAATAAATTTGAAAATATGGTATTCACAAAAAAATCTATTGAATTTAGAAAAGATAATTTAGTACATTTTATAGATAAAAATAAACAAGCATTAGATAGAAGTACAAGTAGATTTATAGACAGGCTTAATATTACTTACAAGGGAATTGTGAATGATATTGAAATCATTGATTTAAATATATATAAAGTATTTGTATTATGCATAGATGTAGGTCAATCAGCAATAATTCTTAAAAATAATATTTATAAAATTTTTAGTTCACTAAAACAAATTATGTTAAATAAACAAACATATACTTTCAGTATTTCTAAAGATTTGCAAATAATTAATTTAAATTGGATTGATATTGAAGAAATTTTATTTGAAGTTTTTAAAAATAGTGAGATAAAAATAATTATTTGTTTAAATTATATAGAATTTGTAGATATACATCATAGAGATAAAATATTTCAAGAAAATCATTCTAGTACTATTGGGGGTCATTCAGGTGTGAACAGAACGTACAATAGAATAAGGAGTAAATATTTTTGGGAAAATTTAAAAACTGATATTGAAAATAGAATAAAAAATTGTGATGATTGTCAAAGAAATAAGTTGAAAAGAGTAAAAACTAGGCAACCAAAGGTGATCACAGTGTTCTCCTAAAATAGTTTTAACAGATAGGGGTGCAAATTTTACTAGTAAACTTTTGAAAGCAGTAGCAAAACGATTTAAATTTTTAAAAATTGAAACAACTGCTTTTTCGCCTCAATCCAATGGCTCGTTGGAGAGAGCTCATCATCCTTTATGCGAATATTTAAAGAATTTCTCTACAAAAAAAATTATGTGGGATGATTTATTAGAATTAGCGCAATTTCATTATAATACAAGTGTGCATAGTGCGCATAAATTTACACCGTATGAATTAGTATTTGCTTATCCACCTCGTTTACCTTCAAGCGAACCTTTGAAAATTTCTGAACGAATTCCATCGTTCAATGATTATTTAGCAAATTTAATTAGGAATATGAAGGACATTGCTGAGTTAGCAAGGGAAAATTTAATAATTTCAAAAGAAAAATCAAAGAAACATTATGATAGATATATAAATCCAGTAACTTTTGAAAAAGGTGATAAAGTTTGGCTGGTAAAAGAACCAAAACCAGGAAAACTGGAAAAAATCAAAATATTGGTCCTATTGAAATTATTGAGGTATTAGATAATAATAATATTGTAATAGATAAAAATGGAAAATCAAATACAGTTCATGCGAATAAATTAATAATGTATAAAAAGAAAAACTAATATATTTTGTTTGTTTTAGGAGGAAAATGTTGATCATCCATTTTATTATTTTCATACTGTGTTTCAAATTAAATAGAGCAATCATAGGATATGATTGTGGTTCCTCTTCACCTAATATAACAACATATTCGTTACTGGATTCTGGAGAATGTGATTTTCAAAATGAGCAAGTAAATTCTACTAATGTTGCTATAGAATTAATACAAATAGCTGATTTTCGATTAGTTTCAATTATTCAATGTAAAATTGAAATTCATCGAACAGTTTTTGAATGCGGAATATTTGGTCATTTAATACCTACGGAAAATTCAGAACAACAATATATTAAAGAAATAAGTCATGAACAATTTAAATCTATTCATGAAACGGGAATTTTTAAATATGATGAGGCGCATATTATAGCAGATTTAAAGATGAATTCAACTACATCAAAAGGTATAGATTTTGCGGGAAGTGCAGCCGGAAAATCTTGTTCAGGTGCTTCTTATGCGGATAGTTTTGGTTCATGGAATAAAGTTTTTGTTCATGGTTTAATTAAAATAACGTTAATGCAAAATAATGCGAAAATAAATTTAAATGCAGATTAATTAATGTTAAGTTCAGGAGTAGTTTGTAAATTTTCTGATAAACATTGTATGGATATTGAAGGTGGTTTTACTTTTTGGGACGTTTTACCGCAAGGTGATTGTTTTAAAAATAAGTATGATATATTATTTAAGGGAATAGCTACTAAATACTCTAGTGATAAAAATAAGGAAATAGTGTTTTCGGTTAATTTTAAGGAAATTACTTTTGCTTTGGCGATAAAAAATACAGAATTGCATTGTGATAGATTACTTATTCGTACTGAACATCCAAAATTATTTCTTTTTGAAAAAGATACTAATATAAATGCTTATTATTATGATGCAGATTCTGCTTTTGTAGATATTATAAGTTTAATTTAGATATTTTTACTTATGTAAATTCTAAATTTGTTTATGTTGAAAGACATTTAAGAAGTCAAATTAATGATTTATATATCAATTTAATTAGAGAAAAATGCGAACTTGAAAGAAAAGTTATCCAGAATTCCTTATCCATTGCTTCCATTTCTCCAGATGAATTTGCTTACAATATTATGAAAAAACCTGGTTATATTGCAAAATTAGCTGGTGAGGCTGTACATTTAATTAAATGTATACCAAAAACTGTTAAGATTTTACATCTAAAACAATGTTATAATCAATTAACAGTTTCGGTTGGAAATTAAACGTGGTTTTTAACACCTAAGACGCATGTCCCACTAATAAAAAGTCATGACCGGATGTTTTGAAGCCGCTGAAGACGAATTGTGATTGGTTAATGTTGTGCGCATGCGTCAAGACTCAATATGTTCATGTGTCATGGTTCATGTGTTTCCGGTGAATGCGTTAGTTTGAGGTTAGAGCGCGCGAAGCCCGCTGATGTTGATCTAACATTCTCGCCTAATATAATGGCAAAAAAGATCTGCGTGCAAGCAGAGTGCAGGTACAAGAAATCGAGAAAGATTTGTTTTTATTTTATACACAATAGAATCGACAATGGGTTCATGAGTTCTTCATATATAGATATACCTATGCACAGTTCGATAAGTTCTTTTTAAAAACTGTACTTTAAAAAATAACTTTTAAAAGAGAAATAATTCTTCAAAATTTTCAAAATAAAAATTGAATTTGATTATTTTAAGTATTTCTGAGTACTATTAAATTATGAACAAACTGCAAGAAAAATTAGAGCGCGCGAAGCGCGCTGCTCTTGGTCTAGTTTTAATTAAGAAGGGTATGCAGGTTGATTGTAATTCTGTTATTCCTACATTTTATAAAATTGAAGAAAATTGGATTAAGTTAACACCCAAACCAGTAGTAATCGGATCACCGAATACTCTGAAACCAGATACAGAAATAAGATTGCAGTTTAAATCAGTGGATAATTTAGCTACAAATGGGGTTTATGCACAAGAAGATCTAGATTCATTGCAGCAACAATTGATGTTTCCTACGGAAAAAGTGGCCTTGTTAAATATCGTTGCAAGAGATGTAGCTGGACAATCTACAGGGGAAAACATCTTCTCGGAGAATACTCTGACTCACATTGCTGAAAATACTTGGAGAAAAATTATTGATAAATTGACAACAAGGGGATCATTATCATCGGTAATAATAATGATTTTAATTATTTTAAATATAATAAAAGTAACTATTGATACTATTATTAGAGGATATGCGTTACACGCTATTTATGGATGGTCTATACATTTATTTGGAGCAATATTTAGCTCTATAACGCATCTGTTTTTGTCATTACAAAGAACAGATGCAAAAGATTTTAAGAGGTGTAAAAAAGAGTATAATAATAATAATGATGATGGTATTATTTTAGAGTAAATTAAGGTTGATAATCCACGAATAATTTGAAGGCCTATTTTAAACACGTCTGTGCCTACTATAGAAAATACATCTTTTATCCAAAGACAACCTCCGCCTATTCCTGATCGTTTACCTGCACTTTTGCCTGATAAAAATTCAAGTTCACAAAAGAAATGTAGTATTTTTTCCTTAAGTCTAGATTAGTATTTCTTAAATGTTTTGTTTATTTTCTGTGTATGTATATTTTTATTATTTTAAGGTTGTTGGTGATTATTTTAGGCGCTGAGGGAATTACATCTAGGATGTAATTTTTGTTTATTTATTTTGTTAAGGAAGAAGTAGGAAAGGATACGATAAAGGAAAAAAAAAGTAAATACAACAATGTTTTTTTTTTAAAAAAAAAATGTTTATTTTTCTATTTTTATAAAACTTATAATATTTGTAGAACTTTATTGTATTAAATTGCTTTTGTATTGAATATAAGACAGGATTAAGGATTGGTTAATGGGAAGGAGAATAAAAAATAGACTTATATTTTTACAAATTTAATTATATTCATTACATATTATTACAATTATATCGGGACATAAATCGTGGTCCGATATATATATGGTATGAGTTATCAAATATTTCTATGTACACTCTATTATGTTCGTTGCTATACACCTTAAGCTCATAATACATGAGTTTGGCGATGCCCAAGGTATCCTCTGCTGGTCCATAGGCGCCTTCGCAATATTGCTGGTTAAGGAGTCTGTTATGCAGTGGCGCCAGGATCGGGTGCTCGTCCAATCTTCAAACTGAAAATAGAAAAAAACAAAGAATTATTATTAGAAAGTATGGGGAGGAAATCAAAGGAAGAAAATCAAAAGTAGCTTACATATACGAAGGTCCAACGTCGACGGCCTACGGCTGGTTCTGGAGGGGGATCTCTGCCTTCCTGACGAGCCCGCTTGCAATGTCTGGCATGTTGCCAGAGCTGAAACTATAAATTAAAAAAATATATATACACTAATAATAGAAAATAATTGTAAATTAGTTATTGTTATTGATATTGTATTAAGTTTAAGATTAAAATATATACTTACGCATACCGCACTGCGCCGCTTCTGGGGAACACCGTACATGTTGTTTTGAATGCAATAGTTGTAGTACATACTCAGGCCAATACGCCACATGTTTTATAGCCACAAAAATGTTTACTTAGCATATTTACAATTAGGTTACTTTATAAATGGAACGTTTGAATTTTGAAATATTGATTACATTGCAAATTCTTTGCAATGTTTTAGGCCCTGAGGTGTAACGTCCTATGACGTTATTTCTTTAATACTCTTTTTACTATTTTAACTATTGAAAGATATGATGATTTTCAAAACGATAACATTTCAAAATTCAAATTACAACATCGATTATGTCGATTGTATGTGGTTTGATGATTGGCACACTTTCAAAAGTAAGAGCTCAGCTGATGCTGAGCTTGCGAAACGCAGACTAAGCGTTATACTTTTGGAAGATCGTGTTATTGTATGTAAAATTACAAAATGTTTAAAAATTAATGTTCAATAATGTTGTAAATTTATAAACTAAGTTTTGAGTTTAAAAGAGGCTCAATGCCCTCAATTAGGCAGTCAAGATTTCGTATTGACTCCGTGCACACCGGTCCGAAAATTGGCGGAGTTTGATTTATTTTTCCGTGATACTTTTGTTGTATTCTATAATTTTCTATTTTGTATTTTAAGGGAATTTTTGAATAAATATATTTTTTTGAATTCTATTATTCTAAAAACAAAATACATCGGAGAGTTCTCTATCATTTAAAAACCAGCTGAAATTAATCATCGTTCTTCGGAGTGCAGCACGCAATCTATTATTTGCGGGAAAAAAGGTAAGTAAACAATCGTTGCACATTATAATTGATGGTGAGAATTAAGTATTCCTAGACACTATTAATTTAATTTTTATAAATAATCCTGACTATAGGCATTTAGATGAGGTAGTCAGGACTTAACACCACAAAATAAAGCAAAGTATACTTCTTTTACAAAGTATATAGATGATTGAGATATTAGTTTTATGTTGTTAAAAGGATGTGTGTCTTTGTTACCACAGAATAAAGCAAAGTATACTTCTTTTACAAAGTATATAGATGATTGAGATATTAGTTTTAGATTCATAGATTCTTGGCGCTTTTTACCATCATCATTGGAGAAGTTTGCATCATATTTGGAAAATGTACCTATAGCAGTTGAGGAATTTCAATCAGATGGATTTTCTGATGCAAAAATTGATCTTCTTAGATGAAAAGGTATATTTACTTATGATTTTGTAGATTAATTAGATAAGTTATCAACGTGAAAGCTGCCGGAAAAGAATCAGTTTTATAACAAATTAACTGATTCGCAAATATCTGAAGAAGACTATCCTCATGCCGTTCAGGTATGGACAATGTTTAATATAAAAACTTCGGAAGACTATTCTGATCTATACTTTGAAACGTGCCAAAAGATTGTTCTTATGAGGCACAAGGGTTTGAGGCTCGAGAGTGAGGTTAAGTTCGTGGATCGGTCGAGAAGGGGGTCGAAACCACCCTTGCAAGAGTGATCGTCCCTACCCACTAGGTGCTTGTCCTGAGGGGTACTGCTCGTCAGTCAGAGATGGAGGCCAGCATCGGTCCGGCTCGTCACTCATTGACTTCGGCAAATCGCCACGCAGTCAGAGGCGTACGGGTTTCAAGGCACTCCTTGCTCGAGCGACAATGATCCCTTGCCCTGAATGGAGGGGATGCATAAATGATTAGGAGTTTAGTTAATATCAGAATGAAATATATTATAATTAGATAATTTTACAAATGCAAATAGCCTTGTAGCTCGAATGTACAAAAAGAGGGGGGAGTGGCGTTATGCAACCTTTATCCGAGCTCTATGCTCATAATGGCATCAGGAAGCATGCGGTCGGGAGCAGGTGCGCAATTCCCTCGAGAGAGTCTTGCTCGCTGCTAGAGCTACAAGTGGCGAATGACGACCTCCTCGCTATTGCGCTGGCTTTTATACTTGTCCGGCGCCTATGCTGCTGTGTGTAAGCCACTGCTCCCCCTCTGGGCGCTCGCTTGCGCTAGGCGTGGAAAAAGGTGGCGCTGCTGTGATTTCTGCTTCCGCGGCGGCAGCGCTTGGAGTTGGTAGTGGCATTTTGTCGTAGTTTTGTTTTCTTTCTTACATAGTAAGGTAGATACGGATATTGTGCCGACGGTGGTTTGTTTACCGTAGCCGGCCGTTTCAACTTGAAGGCAGATGTTCTTTTGTTGACTGACGTATTTGAAAGTTTTCGAAAAACTTCTCTTGAAGCATATGGTTTAAGTCCTGCTCATTTTTTTCACAACTCCAGGACTCACATTTTCAGCAGCATTAAAAATGACAAAGGTTGAATTAGAACTTATAACAGATATTGATATGCTGATGTTTATTGTGGCAGGTATTCCAGGAGGAATTAGTCAATGTTGCAATCGTCACGGTAAGGCGAAAAATCCATACATGAGCTCATCGTATGATGATAAGAAGCAACTGAAGAAACTCACGTATTTTGATATTAATAATTTATATGTATAGGTAATGGTGCAGTATTTACCAATTAGAAAATTTGAGTGGATTGAATATGAGAATGATCGTATTTTCTTTAATACACCATCTTATTCTGATATAGGATACTTTGCTGAAGTAGACTCAGTATCCTGAGGAATTACTTGACGATCATCAAGACTTACCTTTTTGCGCTGAGTATGAAACTCCTCCTCGTTCAAAACAAAATAAGCTTTTAACTACATTGAATGACAAGAAAAGATATGTTATTCACATTTAGCCCTAAGACAAGTGATGGATAATGTACTTCGATTAAAAAAGATACACAGATTTTTGAGATTTGAGCAGAAACCTTGCCTCAAACCATATATTGAATTTAATACCGAGAAGAGGAAACATGCGAAGAATGAGTTTGAAAAACTCTTCTATAAAGTAGAAGTGTTATATAAATATATAACACTTCTATGGTAAATGCATCGAATGAGTGCGATCTCGGGTTGATGTACGATTAGTGAATAAATATACCGGCAGATATGAAGCTGAAGCGAGTATAGCTCAACTAAATTTCCATAGTTGTGTAATTTTCGATGAAAATTTGGTTGCTATTCAATTTAAAAAAAAATCTAATGCTGTGAAAAAAACTAAAACATTTGAAGATTACCGAAGATATCTTGAGGATCTGGTTATTGTAAAACGAGAGCAGTGCAATATTCGTTCTAAATTGCACATAGAATATACTGAAAGACAAAACAAAATTGCTCTGAGTCCACATGATGATAGAAGATATTTAATACCTCATACTACCGACACTCTGCCTTGAAGTCACTATAGAATGTTAGAGGCACAAATAGCCCAAACAGCATCCCAAGTGGAGGGAAAAATGAATATGACTGGACAGAACAGAGAAGTAGGGATAGCGCACCAAACAGAGAAAGAGAAGAGAGCCTATAAGTACCATGCATTGGGAGGGGATGAAGAAAGCAAAGAGAAGAGAGCCAATGACATCCATGCATTGAGAGTGGAGGAGGAGGTTGACAAGAGAGGGGATGAAGAATACAATGAAAATCCTGCAAGAAGAGTGGGGATAATGATTTTTAGAGAGGGGTGTGAACCAATCACCATTGAATACGATATTTCAGAAGTGATGGTTGATGAATCGAGCCCATCAATAGAACCAAAGAGTGAGGATATAATACAACAGGTGATGCAAGGGGCAGGAATTATGAAGGGGAATGGGCTATATGAGCCGATGCAGCACAACAATGAAACCATTCGAACAATCGAAGAGTTCAAATTTAGTCTACCTTCAGCAAAGAAAATAAGACTCAACTAAGTAAGTCACTCTAACTTTTCCTTAAGGGGACCCAACACGTTTAAAATCTGAAAAATAAAAATATTCTAAATTGATATTAAATTAAATAATATGTTGGAGAAACTTTTCATACTTATAGTATGATCTCTTACCTTCAATTTAAGCCCTTAAAATCTAATTTCGTACCTACCTATCCGGAGTGGTACTCCGCAGACTGTTTTTCACTGTGCGTAGGATTCCAGGTGACCATATGCTTCGATTGAGCTCAAATTTTGTGAGTATGTTCTATATAAGTGTAGTTTTCGCATGAACAGAGGGATTTTGATTTGAATGCTTAGAAAAATTTTAATAAAAGAAAAAGTAAATTTTTTCAATTTTTAAATTTTTTATGCCACAGTTTTTTTTATTAAATAAGTTTGAAGCTTTCAAATCAAAATCCCTCTATTCATGCGAAAACTACACTTATATAGAACATACTCACAAAATTTGAGCTCAATCGAAGCATATGGTCACCTGGAATCCTACGCACAGTGAGCTGAAATCATGAAAAACCAAAGTTAGAGAAAATCGACTTCGAAGTTCATCAATGCATATTAGAAAATAAGTTAATTTTTTACTTACCAAATCTCTTGGAACTATTTTTCTGTTGATCCTTGGTAGTAAACTATCATTTTCAGGAGTCATATACTCCCTTGTATCAATAGGCTGAGTACGCCTTTAAGAACCTGTAAACAAAAAATGGTAAATTTGTGTATTTTTACATTATATGCTAATATTATTAATTTATTGTATTTAATACTAAAAAATGCATATTTATTCTTACCTAATAATTTTGCTGAAGTCTCCAACTTGATTTAATGGAAGAAAAACGATTATGATTTCTTCAATGTACAATCCACTGAAAAAATACAATAAATTAATATTTCAAAAACTCCATAAAAATCAGCTAAAACAATATAGAGAAGAATACTTATCTTTTTTCGTAGTCCTTGCAAAGCCTTTGTTTTTGCCTCCCTAATGTCCACCAGCAGCATACGAGTCATCTTCTACCATCTGTCGAGCTCTTAGCCTAAGAGCTCGTGCTTCTCTGGTGTTGGCCTGGACTTGTCGTTCAGCATGGTGAAGTCTTAAATTGTCTGTTGCGTTGGCCCACTCTGCCACAGTGTCTCCAGGCTTTACATCAAAGCGGTCCAAGACTCTGAGGACACAAGACCGACCATCATTAAACATGCACACAGCCAGAAAAACACCAATTTTCAAGACTATCAAGTCACTGAAAGATGTCTTGGGGACTACTCTCCATACAGAATTATTGAAACTCTCATTAGAGTTTTGTGTAAAACCTCCAAGACATCTTTCAAGTAATTCTGACTTTGACAGGTCTTCATAAATTGGTTTTATGGCATCCATAATATAAGCTGAAAGGCTGGTCTTGTGCCTGAACTCCCTGTGTTCTTTTGTGGCTTTTGTTTTTTGCCAATTGCACCAGCTGCTGGATCCTTCCGGGCACAGATGATGCATTGGCCTCTTGTCCGTCGACTGCATATGGTACCATGTTGCCCAGATTGCATTGTACATGTCATCAATGGAATCTGGGTGATTTCGAATGGCTTTACCATAATAACTTGACAGCTTGTCGATCACCTTAGCAGTCAGCCTTCCTCTTCCGCCAATTGGTTTATTGTCCGGAAGCTTGATCTTCTGGCTGGTATACTGCTTGACAAGGTTTCGGAGACGAGTTCCCATCCTCTTCTGTACGTGTTGGATGCACTCTTTCTTCTCCACCACAAGTTCATCACCATAGGGTTTCGATTCACTCACAGCCTTGAACACTTTGGAGTCTCCATCTCCAATATAGCGATGATATTTGACACTGTATTCTTCTTCTGAGCGTTCAAATATCTCACGGATGCCATCAACTTCCATCTTACCTGCACTACCTTCATGGTTAGCAGTGCAGTGTGGCTTGTGTTCCTCGTACCATTCTTCATACTAAGCAGTATGCAGATACTTCTCCCACGATGAACAAGTTTGACAGAAGCTGTTTTTAACAGCAACGTCCAACATCTTGCCTGTGTGATGTCCAACGATGCTAGCAAATCCTTGTAGTGATGAAAATCCTTTCTTCCTCCACGAACCATCACCAGAAATGTTCAGTCCAAGAGCAGCATCTTCTGTAGCGGCTCTTTCTTCTTGGACTGCAGCTCGCATAGGCTCCTTGGCAACGCTCTCACATACTTCACTTAACTGTTGATTTATTGAATCGTAAGCAGACTGAGCTATTGGCTTAGAGCAGTCCATTATGCCACAAAATGTTGAAAGCCCAGCATGTCCAACACCCAAAGCACGACATGCAAGTACAGCCCTTCGATTCACTTCCCATGCACGATTACTATCACCCACTTTTTTGCTAGAATTGATGCTCAAAACTTCTCTGCATCGAAAACATGAGACTTCAATTTTGAATCCTAATCCAAACACTACTGATTCAGAAAAGTTCACTTCACTGTGACATTTTTTGCAACACACCACACTTTGGAGTTCAGGAAATAGAATATTGATATCAATAATTCTATTCTTGACTCCGGAGAGGCCTTCTGCTGCTGGAGTTTCAAGTTTTCTTGAAGATGTCGAAGGTCTTGGTTGTGCAGTTGAGTCTTCTGTATCATTACGTCTAGTTCCTGCAAATTTTCTTGGTCGCCTTCTATTTCTTCCGCAGGAGTATTTCCTATCCAAGTGAGTGGGCAATCTGCCCTTCTGGTCACTCATTGTTATAACTAACTAATCTAAACTAAAAGCTAAACTAACTAAAATTCCTAACAAATACTTTGCACTTTGAAAACTTACAATATAAATAACTTTACAAGAAAACAAAAATAAACACTACTAAAAAAAAATTATTTTAACTTTATTTAATTATGTTTGCACAGTGCAAAACATAAATTCAAGAACTTTAATCATAGAACTTTAAAATATTTAAAAGCTGGTAAAGCAGATTTGAATGCTGTGTTTCGCGCGAACAGTTTCACCAACAGCACACTGATTCTAACCTTTACCCAAACAGGACGTCAGGAAGAAACGATATATACATGGTCGGTAAATGGGGAGTTCAAATATTTTCGTCACAGCGGTCGTCACGTTTTGGTTACAGAATCGTCGCCTAGACTGTTGCGAAGAGCGCGCATATTTGAATTTCACCTAATGAATATAGTTTCATGAAACTCAGAATAAAAAAGAAAATAATCATTTATTGTAAATAATTTACAAAATACGTATGTATGTTTATAAGAGCGTATGGGTGTATACAAGTGATATATATATATATACCCACACACACACACACACACACATTCGCTCATAAATACATACATACACGAGGAAAAAGTTCAACATATTTGTAATACCATATATATGTATATATATATGTAATAACATTGTTTTTTACAATTACAATGAAAATATCTAGTTCTGACTGGATTTATTTAAAAAAATCAAAATTTTTAGGTATCTTGAATAAATGATTTTAATTACGCAATTTAGCGAAAAAACAGGCAAAATATTTATTCAGTATTTTGCTTATAATTTTGAGGGAAAATTTTTTTACGAAAAACGGCTTTCGGGAGCATATTCTATGATAAATTTCCTATGAAAACCAATCATAAAAAAAATATCGATTTTTTCAAGTTTTAAACGTGTTGGGTCCCCTTAAAGCAAGTACAAACGAGATACGGTGTGAAGGTTGTTGCCGATATAAACGAAGAATTTCAGACATTTTTAACCGAGAAGATACCGTCTATGATATTAAAAGACGAAAAACTGTATAATGAGATGAGTAACGCCGCTAATAAATATATTTTATTTATTGTATATGTAGGAGGGAATTATTTCCAGTTAGGTACTTCTTCCAAATAATAAAGAGAAAGAAAATGTACAAATCTGTTTATTCAATGTGTTTATTAATATTATTATACATTTTTACTTATGAATAAATAACATTATTTATCATATCAATTCATCTTTTTATTTACCTATGATTCTCATCCCTTTATTACATTTATATCCATCTTAATTTTATTCAATATCATGTTTATTTATCCAGCTATTGTGCTCGTTACTGAATCCTAACCATTTAACATAGATACGATCACCACTTTTTTTAAAACTTTTACCACAAGATAAATTTCAGGATACATAGTCTTTTGAATTTCATTTTTATATAAGCCGCCAGTTTTTTACAGGTAACTTTTCAACTGGAAATCGCTTCTTGAATTGCATTTCATTCACCTTCGAAACATGTTTGGATTGGGTTCAATTGCTATTGTTCGATGTTTTCTTGAATTGTATGCTTTAATCAACTTAGGCAGAATATCCATCCATTTATAACTTCCTTGTTTGCTAAATTCTATCTACATTGAATTTTAAAATCTTCTATTAAAACGTTCACATATGCTCGTATGAAGATTACTATGTGAAGAGTAAAGATTAGTTTTATGCTTTTTCATGAGTTGTTGAAAATTTGAATTGAAAATTTCCTTGATCGGTTTTTAGATTCGTTGGTACTCGTCCTTGCTGCAATATTCCCTTCATTGCTTCGACTTGACTAGGACAGCCCATGTATACTTTGAGAGTATGACTATGACAGTGAGTAAGTAATTAAAACGTTTATTCTCCTTAGAATAAGGAATCATTTCTACAAGATCAGCT
This sequence comes from Philotrypesis tridentata, assembly GCA_018906965.1. NCBI lineage: Eukaryota > Metazoa > Arthropoda > Insecta > Hymenoptera > Pteromalidae > Philotrypesis > Philotrypesis tridentata. The sequence goes on from JACCIB010000489.1 coordinate 16,258, forward strand.
TGCCAAGTCTCATCTGTCCCACGTACATCATATTTTCTTCCCTTATATCTGCGACGAGCTGGTTTATGCAACCCTCAGCCACTTTTCGATGCTCCATTTTCACTCTCACTGTTTTTTTTTATTTTGTTTCTGAATATTATCCCGAAACTTTCTTAGCAGCATCTTTCAATTCTTGTTTTTGTTTTTGTTTTTCGATTGGTTCGATTATCTTATCATATTCTAATAATTGTTTAGGAAGATAATCTATTATATTTTGTTGATTTCTAAGAGTTGCATTGATTTTATTGAGTTCTACTTTTTCTTTTTTCATTAGTTTGATTATCTTATCATATTCTACTAATTGTTTACGAAGATTCTCGATTATATTTTGACTTTTATAGGATCTTCTATTAAAACTTTAATTGTACTAAATTTTCTGTTTACATCACTAATTTCTTTGCTTAACAGTTTTTGTAAAGTATCAAGGGTGACTGCATCATTAGGCTTACTGGGAGAAGCTAGGTTGCTCAATATTTAATTTTGTAAATCAGTATTACCATTGGATATAAAATTGAAACCAATACCTGCAGGACCGCGAGTTACCTCTTGCGGTCGCTCAAGTGTACGTCCAAACACATCGAGACTCATGATACAAATGTTTTAAAAAATTCTTTTACATCAATATATATGCGCTAATATATTTCCAACAGATTGTTCGGCAATCAGCAAGCGAAGACGCTCAACAAGCTCGTCTGGATTGTCCCAGTAAATTAGATCAATGGAAGATGATTTCTTAGCGATTTTATATCTTGGTAGAAGACCTTCTCCGCCAATAGATTTCCTTTTGCAGCTTGAACTGCGGAACATAGGTGATATAACATCTCTATATTTTCTACTCCTTGATGTACGAATAGGTCCATTTTTACTGAACTTTTTTCGATGAGCATTCGATGCTTCCAGAAAGTTACCATAATTTTTACGATTTGCATCATTTATTTTATTTTCATCTGGTTGTCTGATAAAAAGTAGCTCAATCAGTCCATCACTTTCAGGATAAATTTCGTTGTTCACTCTTATGGTTTTATTATCAAACTCAATTTCTACACTACTAATAATATATCGATCATTTTCATTCCTAACTCCATATAAATTATCTAAATTAGTGCGGCTTTTATCCAGTAATGATAAAATGTCAGTGGGCAGAGTTTGGTCGCGCACAGATTTAAATGTAGAATTTAAAATTGTGCCATCTTATGAAGCAATCTCATCATCATCATCATCATCGTTATCATCATCATCTTCATCATCATCATTATATCTAGAACCTGATTGATTAATGTTGTGAACTATGTAACTTGATTTACCAAGTCTCATTCCTATCTAATTTTTACTTGAACTACTCATATCAGCATTCGAAGGTCCATTGCTTTCGGTTCTCGACTCGATGAGCTTCTCTAGTGAAGTTATGACACGTTTCAATGTATCATCAATAACTTTTTGAAAATCATCTCTGTCTTATTTTAATAAAGCACATTTCTGTTTAATAGCTTTACGTGCTCGCACGAGCTCGTTGAGAATATCCATTTCTTTCTTGAAATCAATGATTTACTACAAAAATTACAAATCAATTTTATCTTATCGTTTACGGCATTACAATCATTGGAAACATGATCCTCTTCTCTGCAATATACACATCCTGCATTTTTATAAAATAATGCTTCATGATCGCGATCTTTACACATTTGACAAAACATTACTTTATTAATTTGCTCAATATTATTCCCATAAAAATTGTCAATCAAATTCTCACTAAAACCTTTTCGCTTTTCTAATTCTTTCTCTATTTTAAGATCAGCTTGTAATAATTCAGAAAATGTTTTTTCATTTCCTTATTCATATTTAATTTCAGATTTTAATCCTTTTTTATAGCTACTAGCTACTTTATTATCTAATTCTGTTGCAAAACTTAATTCCTCAGTTTCAGAAGGCCGTTCCATTTCTTAACTCCTTGATTTTGGAAACTAATTCTCTTACTCTATTATTGTAAGATAAAACAGGCTCTTCATCACCTTGAATAATTCTTACAACTTTTGCATATAATTCATGAATATCTTAAAAAATAGGATACAATAATCTTATTGCGTCTATCAACTCTGAAATCGAATTCAACCTATTATTTCTCAATGCTCTTCCTACTTCACCCTTTAATCTAAATTTTAGTAAACTTGTTATCAAATTCTAAATTTTCTGTTTTTTCAAGATTTTCCTGTTGTTTACGTATATCATCAATATTCTTAAAAAATGTATTACTCAATGAATTATAGCCTTGATCAAATGTAGGTAAAATATCTTTTGACGTTCCTGTTATTAAACTTTGTTCAGCTTGAATACCTCCAATATCCGGAAACCTATTACTACTTTCTACTTGAAATGTTTCATTCAAAATACTATTTATAGTATCAAAAAATTCCTCAGAACTTGCTTTATTTACTTTTGGTGTAGAATTTTGCTTCCCCTTAACTATTGGACTTACAACTTTTTTAATAGCACCAGTACCAGAATTAATTTGATCCAATGATATTTTCCCTGAACTCGACATTTTTATAGGCGATCTTTGTATTTTAATACTTTTCCTAAAAGCCCTTTTTTCTAAAGATTTTTCAAGATATTCTTTGAATCATGGATTTATTTGAATTTGTTGCCTAGTTAATTTTTTAAATGGCAAAGAATCTTCAACGATTTTACTATCTTTATCACTCATTTGATCACCTACTATACATAGTTTACTATTCACTATAAAATGTACTAATTCACCCTAAACAGATCTACCTACACTGACTACACTAAAAAAAATTTTTGTCCCCGTTGAAAATAATTTTCAAAACTAATTGTATCTATCCGCATTAAGAAATGTGTCCATGGTAAGAAATATGTCTGCGTTACCGATTTGTGTCCGTGGTTTAGAAATATATACGTTAAAGTAGTACGTCCGCGTTATCGAAACATATAGTCTGCCGAAACAAGTGGAAAGAGCATATGCACTTTTCACTCACGAGCGCGCGACCCACTTTTCACGTTTTGCAGCTTTGCAAATTTATAATATCGTTGCACTTACAAACTGACCAATTTAAACCTCTGCACGCTAATTCACTACATGTATTGAATAATATTTATTGACTTTTACTCAATTTACTTATTAATAATTCCATTTCTGCAAATTTCAATAAATTATCAAATTTAATTCCTAGTTCTAATTGAAATTCCGATTTATGTACTTGCTCAACTTCTATTTTACTATATTCAATTTTCAGTATTTATAAAAATAAATCTATCTCACTATTTATTTTCGATAATTGTTCTATTAATTGCTTGCTATTGCTTAATAATTTTTGCAAAAATAATTTCTTTCCACTTCGTTTCTTTTTAATCACTTTACTTTCACAATTTTCAAAACTCATTTGATTAATTCGTCCAAACAAAAACAAAAATTGCAGCTAATGAAGGAATTTGAAGGAAAATAGTTACTTGTTAATGAATTATATAAAAGCAGTGGAATCAATGACCGCTACTAAGCAAGTCAAAGGATAGGCCGCTACTCAGCAGACCCAAGGAAAGAAAGAATAGACTTAATTAATTAAATAGTTATCTTTTTTAATTTACTTATTTGTATCGTTGCTATTATTTGATCTATTTAACGATTTTTACTGTAAATGAACTATTATTTTTGCAAACATTTTATTGAAATAAATAACTTGTTCGATTCGTATCGGAATCATTTGTTACGTCCTACCTACACTCTCACCTCATAGGTAGAACAGTATTTGTGTGGATTTTGTTTAGATTTTGAGGGTCCAGTGGCTAACGAAAGGCCTTTTTAAGAACTTTATTTTTATTGATTGGGATATTGATTTAACATACGACGTACTTCTTAAAATTGTAGGAGAATGAAAAAAAAACGAAAATTGACGTAATTTTTTCAGTTTTTGGCCCGTAACTTGTTATTCGCATAGGGCGCCGATGTATTTCGGTCAGTTTTCTTTTTTTGTATATCCAAACGAATGTAAAAAACCTAGTCCGGTTAATCTACCCACAAAATTACTCACTTCCCCCTTTTCAGTCACAAAATGTCCAAGTTCCCGTAGATTTCCTCATATATATATATATAAATTGTGACGCTGTAGATTATTTGCCAAAGTTATGACGAATCTCCAATGTGAACGCACCCTGTTATCGGGCTGCCTCTCTGTGAACCGACTTTGAAAATTACAATAATTTGTTGTTGGACGCCTGGTTCATTATACTCGCTTTGCCGGAGCTGTGAATTTCGAAAAGGGGAATAGGGAATATACGTAAGTAGTATGTAGGCACCTTGGAGAATGTAAACAAAAATAACCTTGACCTGTGTGACCTTCTGATCCCTGCCACTATGATCAAGGTTACCTTTATTTACACTCCCCAAGGTGCCTCAACTACTTGAAAAACCCCCTCCCCTTTCTTTCATTTTCGCCAAAGTGTCCCTCTGAGATAGACGGAACTTTGGAAAAAAAATCGCCAGAGTCCCCATCTATTTTGGATAGAACTTCGGTGAGACACAGTTACTCACAAGTTGTATCCTCCCCCGACAAACACCAGCGGCAAACTGACGAATTTCAGTTTGAATTATTAGTTAAATTCCTCTCCTCTTTCTTGCCCCCATTCCACCTACTATTGTAGATTACAAAAAACATAAGGAACAACTGAAACGATGGTGGGGGTGGAGGACGTATCTAGTTTATATGTGGTAAACTGTAAGCAAATAGAGTGTATATGTTTTAAATATATTTATTCAGAGTAAGTACTTTGTAACGAGGATTCTTCACTCGTTAGATGTAGATTTCTCTACATAAATTTTCCGTGGGTTTTAAATAAAGGAGATCGGGAGAATCATAGAATTGCTAAATAAAATACACGAAAGATTCGGTAGAATTCTATTGTATATATTATTCTAGATAATTGATTAAACTTTGAACAGTGAAAAATATACAAAAGTACTTTCTTTGGACATGCGAAATACTGAGAAATAATGATGTTATACGCGTTGCTGAGAGTGAGAGAGAAAAGCTGGTACTTACAAAAACTGCGGAAGACGCTCGCATGGGAATCAACCTAATATGCGGTCTTTCTTCAGTACAACTGCCCGTTGATAGCCATACACTACTCACAACCGTACAATGCACAAATACATGCATCCGCGTAATCGCAATTTGTACAATAATCAATATCACGGAGTATTTGCCGTACAAAAAGGACCAGCCAAATAGCTGTGCAGTTAGTCTGCTAGCTGCTGTAGCAATGCTTATAACCTTAGTGGTGTTGCAAAAGTGCAAGAGCTTCTGCAGAGTAGAAAAATTATTCAGATAAGTATTGGAAGCGAATTAGTAATAACAGTGTTCATAATGAGCTTTTTCTTTGTTGGTTTAATGTATTTAGATGAGTGTGTATACACTATCTAATATGATTTTATCCCTCGGTAGTTTGTTATAATTCTTTTGTTGTTATTATCGATCCCTCCGAGGCAATGGTTTTGAAAGGGTTTTAAAAAATTAAAACTCCTTTCTTTTAAGAAACGACGTTTCGGCGATCATTGTCGCCCTCATCAGGAAAATATTGGAGCACATTTGATTTGTGTACATCTCGATAATCCTTTCCCCCGGCTAGTTAACAGCGGGGGAAGAGAGAGACCGAGTGACACAGCTATTATTTATACACTTTGTCAGCTACTGTCTCGGAAGTGACTTAAGAGAACAAGAGCATTGATAAAGGGCTCTCTAACGCGATTTGTAAATTACGTGGATACGTGTGATACCGAAACCAATAAAGAGGTGATTCGAGCGAGATTGGCAAAAAACGAAGGTTTGTACGAAAAATACGATGCGGTGCAAACAGAACTCGAAGCCCTGTGTGCTGACGACGACGGCGAATATGCCGCACAAGTCAAGGATCGCGAAACGTTTGAGAACGCATATTTCAATGTAATAGCTGAAGCACGTACGCTCATTGCACCGGCCGCGGCCCGTCTACCATCGCCGCGAATAAGCGACTCAGAGTCCTTACGGGAAGATCGCGTCGGTACCGTAGGAATTAATCTGCCGAAGATTAGTCTCCCCACTTTCGATGGAGCATACGGGAGCTGGCTAAAATTTCGAGACACCTTTCAAAATTTAATACACGAAAATCCGAATCTAACGGACATCCAAAGATTTCATTACCTCCACTCCTCTGTAACTGGAGATGCCTTGAACGCGATAGATGGACTGGGCATCTGTGAAGCTAACTACCAAATCGCTTGGAAAAGTATCTGCGATAGATACGAAGATTCAGACGCTCTAGTCCATCATCACGTGCGCGGAATATTTGAGATGAATCCACTTACGCGCGAATCTTATGCGGATCTACGCCAGCTCCTTGACGGAATGAAAAATCACTTATTAGCTCTCAAAACATTAGGTGAAAAAACGGAGCATTGGGACGTGTTAATTGTATATATCATAGCATCAAAACTCAATCAATCCGTGAAACGGGAATGGGAAAAAGCAATAGCTCACGTATCCGCGAAGGTCAAACTTGCCAATATGACAGAGTTCTTAGAGAAACATTGCCGTTATCTCCACAAAATGACAGCTCAAATGTCAAGTATTCCGGAACAAAAAGTTAATAAAATCCAAAATTTCAAACCTACCGTAACAAAGGCGTTCGCGACCACCACTCAGGGGTGCCCGGTTTGCCCCGAAACTCACCCCCTTTACGCGTGTGACAATTTTAAGCAGCTATCGCCGACCGCACGCGTGAAAAAGGTGCAAGAATTAAAATTATGCTTTAATTGCCTCTCTGCCGGACACCAAAATAAAAATTGCATTCTCGGTTCATGCCGCAAATGCGGAAGAAAGCACAGTACCTTATTACACCTTGATGACGCAAATTCATTTAACGCACTACTTCAGCTCGACGATGCTAACTCATTACACCAACCTGAACAAAACGACTCCGCGTCGCTGCAACAATCAATTGATCCCGTAAAATTGCTAAAAACCTACACCACTCGCATCGCCGCGCATGAGCCAGACTACGTACTTCTAGCCACTGCAGTCGTACACGTATACGACAAACATGGTAATCAGCTCGAGTGTCGCGCGCTGCTAGACTCTTGCTCCCAAACTCACATTATCTCCTCAAGGCTATGCAAACTGCTCGATCTGCAACGCACCCGAACTTCCATATCGCTAACGGGAATTAACCGACAATCTCAAGATATAACCCGTGAAAATAAAATCTCGAGTCAACGACTTCACCATGACTTTAACGGGCCTCGTATTAGACGAAATAAGCGACGATCTACCAGCCCCTGACGTACAAAACGCCGGTATAGAGACACCGCGTGGCATTGAGCTTGCCGATCCCGAATTCGAGCGCTCGCGATCTGTCGATCTCCTCATAGGTGCGGGAGTCATCTTCTCCGTATTATCAGTTGGGCAATGTCAATTAGGCATCAATCAACCAATCTTTCAAAAAACGCTTCTTGGCTGGATCGCCATCGGCAACCTTAAGTTCACGTCACTTCACCGGGCTAAGGTAATCTGCAATATAGCAAAAAATCAGCAACTAAATAAACAACTCGAGGAATTTTGGAAGATTGAACATTGTTACGCGAAGTCCCCGAACGTAAACAAAAATGATCACTGCGAGCAGCATTTTCAAGCAAGCACTACGCGAAACGAAGACGGGCGATTTATCGTATCAATTCCGTTCAAGGACAACCTTGACGAAATCGGGAACTCGCAAAAAACTGCTCTGAAACTCTTATACGCGCTCGAGAAAAGATTCGAAAAAAACCCCCATCTAAAAACGCAATATTCTGAATTCATGCATGAGTACGAGTCCCTCGGGCACATGAGTGAGATCTCTGGAAATGCAGTTTCCACTCGTCCGCATTATTATATGCCGCATCACGCTGTTTTTAAGGACAGCACCACCTCTAGTATACGCGTCGTGTACAACGCCTCCAAGCCCACCGACTCAGGCAAATCCGCAAACGACGTGCAATACGTCGGACCACAAGTCCAAGATGAGCTGTTTTCTATACTGCTCAGATTTCGAATTCATCCGGTAGTCATCTCAGCGGACATAGCCAAAATGTACAGGCAAATTATCGTGAAGCCTGAAGAGAGACGCATGCAACGCATTTTATGGAGAGACGACCCCAATCTACCGGTTAAACACTATGAGTTGAACACGGTAACATACGGCACTGCGTCAGCTTCGTTCCTGGCCACACGGTGCCTCGAGCAGATCGCGCGCGATTTCGAAAAACAAAATCCAGTCGCGAGTCAAACAATACGTCACGGATTCTACGTCGATGACCTTTATCGGGCGCTGACACAATTGAGCAGGCCGCAACTCTAAAACGAGACCTGACAAACATCTTAAAGAGCTACGGTATGGACCTACGAAAGTGGGCCTCCAATGAACCTCGCGTTCTAGCAGACGATCGCACTGCAAGCTCGGCCGCAGTCGAAATTCAAGCAAGCAAAGAGCCTAAAACCCTTGGCCTTCTATGGCAACCCGACAGCGACGAACTACAATACCATGTCAATTTCTTCGACACGCAAAGGGTTACAAAGCGTAGTGTCGCTTCTATAATCGCGCAAATTTTCGATCCCCTCGGTCTCATCGAGCCAGCGATCGTGCAGGCAAAAATCGTTATGCAAAGGCTCTGGGAGCTCAAGATTGATTGGGATGAGTCGCTACCCCAAAGCCTGCATTCAGACTGGCTGAAAATATGCACCCAACTACGCGATATAAATAAAGTCTGCATCCAGCGGTACGTAAGTATCAAGGACCACGTTGACATCGAATTCCACGGCTTCTGTGACTCTTCGGAGCGCGCATATGGTGCATGCATATATGTTTGCTCCACGAATCCCAACGGCGGCCGAACAACGCAGCTTCTTTGCGCGAAATCTCGCGTAGCACCACTAAGGGCTACCACCCTACCACGCCTCGAACTGCTAGGTGCATCACTACTTACCCAATTAGCAAATAAGGTATCGCTCGCCTGTAACACCGAAGAAAAAAAATGGCATTTTTGGACGGACTCGATGGTAGTATTAGCCTGGATAAACGCCCCCTCAAACAAATGGAAGACATTTGTAGCAAATCGCGTCGCGGAGATCCAAGAGTTGACCAACGAAAATTGGAATCACGTCGAAACCACTTGCAATCCCGCTGATCTCATTTCTCGCGGCGTAACTGCATCCGAATTACGCAGCTCTAATCTATGGTGGCACGGGCCTCCCTGGCTAGCACGCGAGTCATCAAAATGGCCCACGCCCAACAACCCTAGCATCTCTGAGGCGCCCGAAGTGAAAAAACAAATATTCGCACTCGTGGCTCAGCACATCAATAATGAGCATTTAGAAAACGCGAATCGTGCCGAAGATCAGTTGCCAAAACTCGAGATTATCGACAGATTCTCAAGCGTTACGAAATTGATTCATGTAACCGCCTATGCTTCTAAATTCATTAACAACTGCAAACAAGCAGCAAGCAAATGCAGCGACGCCGCGAACGGGCAAGTCAGCGAAGCAAAGGGCAAAGAACCCCCTGTTCTAACTCCCACCGAGCTTAAGAACGCAAATATACTTTTATTAAAATGCGCACAAGCGGAGGCTTTCCCACATGAACTTAGCTCCCTCCGAAAACAAAAAGCGTTACCAAAAACCAGCCGACTGAATCAACTCAACCCCTTCATAGATCAATTAGGATTGTTGCGCGTAGGCGGCCGACTGCAAAATTCAACGCTCTCCAATGATGAAAAGCACCCAATAATATTACCACCAAAGCATAAATTGACGCACTTACTTATCAAACATGAGCACTCGCGATTACTCCATGGCGGATGCCAATCCGTACTCTCATCCTTACGTCGTTCCTACTGGCCGCTTTCCGGAAAAAACACCGTAAAGGAAGTGTTACGGCAATGTGTTACCTGCTTTCGCGCTAATCCCGTCGCACCAGCCTACATTATGGGAAATCTACCCGCACCTCGAGTCACCCCAGCACGCGCCTTTCTCAAATGCGGTGTAGACTATGCAGGACCATTTCTCCTGAAACAAGGGCCGCGCTCTCGCGTCTCCGTTAAAGCATACGTGTGCATCTTTGTGTGCTTCAGCACTAAAGCAGTACACATCGAGCTCGCCACTAACTTGTCTACCGAAGCCTTTTTAAACTGTCTAAAGCGCTTCATCTCCCGCCGCGGCCGGTGTCGAACAATCTACTCAGATAATGGGTCTAATTTCCTAGGAGCCAGAAATGAGCACGACCTTCAAGCACTTTTATTGAATAACAGCTTTCAAAATGATATAACTAGCTTTTCGGCACATGAGGGCATCGAATGGTTCTTTATACCGCCACGAGCTCCTCACTTTGGCGGACTTTGGGAAAGCGCCGTAAAGTCCGCTAAGAATCACCTCAAGCGTGTCGTCGGCGAAACGCGTCTAACGTACGAAGAATTGTATACCGTGTTAGTTCAAGTCGAAGCATGCTTAAATTCTAGGCCCTTATCACCTCTATCCAACGATCCCAACGACCTCACTCCTCTGACTCCCGCCCATTTCCTGGTCGGCGACTCGCTGTTATCACCTCCTCAGGCAGATCTGCGGCATATAAACTCAAATCGTCTTGATCGCTACCAACATCTCCAGCAAATGTTGCAACATTTTTGGCAAAGATGGGTCAGGGAATATTTGCCTCTGCTACAAACCAGGCAAAGATGGAATCAAAATGTAGAAAACTCTATCAGACCCGGAATGATGATCATTATCAAGGAGGAAAACACCCCACCAACCCGGCCGATAGGACGCATAAGTGAAATCCACCCCGGGAGAGATGGTATCACCCGAGTCGTGTCAATCCGCACTGCAAAGGGCATCATCAAGAGGCCGATAGCAAAAATTTGCATACTTCCCATTATCGACAACGACTAGCACATCAGCTCCTTAATATCTAGAATCTAAAATTTAAAAATTTATAATATAATCTCACATATTCTATTATTTTTACTATATACTTTAAGACCTTATGTTATACTACTTACACAATTTAACTACTCTTACTATATACTTTAAGATCCTACACTATATTATCTATGCAATTGAATAAAAAAAAAATTCTTAATGTGTTCAAAATTTAAAGCTCATCACTATAATTATGTAATCTGGTAATGTTGTAAAGCATCGCATTCACTCATATGGATATATTCACGTTGAAGGTATGTCCTTCAAGGCGGGCGGGATGTTTAGAGCTCGCTCTCCGGGGGAAAACCCAATCCCCATAAATATTCCGCTTCCATAAAAACTGTCAAATCCACGTAGCGTAAAACCCCAGCCTCTACAAATTGTACATCCGATCATAATTGAGTGCAGCCCAACCCCTAAGGTGTCCGTACGTCGCACCCTCATTACGCCATAAACTAATCCTAATCCCCAATAATAGTTTCAAGAAATGCACCACTCTGTCCCTCACCGCCTCTCAACAATAGAAGGAAAGGTTTCCATGCCCTCTAATATTCCAACATTTGTCCTCGCCACGCCATTGGCCATTCCCTTTCCATCCTCTGACCTCTTCGTCCTCAATCGCAAACACCTCCAAAACCTAGCCATATCATTCGCTACTCCCCTTCCACTGACGGAATCTGCTACTTTTCAGTCAAACGGCTCGGCAAACAGATATTTTGGGACGCTCGAGCTGTCAAGAGCTCCTAAAGACTGCATCAAAGCATTACTCTGTATACATATAAGAATTTGTGCACGAATAAAGACTGATACTCTGAACCTAAACCATTGTCTACGCTAACTCATTAAGGCTAGACTTAACATATTGACAGCCTGAAGTATTATTCTGCATACTTTTTAAGAACTTGAAGTGTATTTAATAATGGTAAGTATTGTATGTAACTGTAATTCATAAACATAACTTTATTGTATGTATATTTGAGTACCAAAAGCCAATCAAGGTATGCCGGATATTTTCTGTAAGTATAGCTGAGTTCTTTTGAATGATTTACATTATAAACTTTAGATGCCTTTTACTCAAATTTAGTTTTTTCATGCTTTTTGTGTACTTGCCGCAGCTTTCTGAAGGAACCGTACTATCAATCATGATGAACCAAAGTGGGAAACCTTCTTTATGAGTATGGTCACAAACTGAGTGGAGCAGATTTGGCAAAGGTAAGTTCGAAGTGAATGTTACGTTTGTTTACATATGTAACATTCACTATAATTACTAATATTGGCAATATATGTTTTATTAATTATATTAATTTTGTGTTTTTCAAGAATCTGTTCCACTTAGTCTGAGACCAGTCTCATAATGAAGATTTGGCACTTTGATTCATCAGGATTGATGGTACGGTTCCATCAGAAACATGCGGCAAGTAAATAAAAGTGATGAAAATCATGATTTTTGGTAAGCAAATACCTTTAATAGTTTTTAAATGTTACACTCACTTTATGCATATTATTTATGCATAAAAGTGATGTATCATACTTGTATTTGAAAGCAAAAATATAGTTTTTAGAGCACCTATATATCTATTAATTTTTTACAACACTAACAATTTTTCTTTTTTTTCAGGTTTTAACACTGTCATAACCCCTTAATACAAGAGCTTTCAGCTTCTACAGAATACAGCAATTATTCAGATGAGTATTAAAATAAGTAATAATAATTTATTCGCAAAGAGCTTTTTCTTTGTTTATTTGTTGATTTTAGGTATGCGGGTGGAAAACAGAAAGATAGGACCATTGTATTGACTGTTGCGACGTAGCAATAAATATTGCTGCGTCGTGATTATTTATTGCGGCCAGCTGACTCACTCTCGACACACTGACAGGCCATGGAGCGGAGCCAGCGCTCGGTGGCGCTCGCAGGAGTTGCCTCTAACCGACCGCGTGCGGAGCGCAGGATGTGAGCTCTCAAGTCACACCTGCGCAGCACGTTGGCGCTCGGGAGGGGGCACGGCAGGAAACGAGACGGCGGCGCGCACGCGGTCACATCCATGCGGCTGCGTGTAGAGGGGCGGGCGTGAGTGTGAGCGTGAGAGAGAGAGAGAGAGTCGGTGTGCGCGGGAGAGAGAAGTTGGCGAGAGTGGGAGATGAGCGTGTGCTGGATGAAGCGAGAAAGTATGCGGTGCGGGAGAGCGTTCTTCATTATCGGCCGTTATTGATTGATCGAGAGGGCGCCTGCTCCCGGGCGATCGAAATATGCTCAATATAGAGGTTTTCTCTTTACGGGAGTATAGGGGAATAGAGGGATAGTGAGATAGCGGTTGGTGTTCGCTATCGACTAGTATGAAATATTAAGGTTGTTTTCCAGTTAATTCTCTAAGTTATTCTATGGATTTTGAAATTAGCGCGGCTGTTAGTTTATGTATTGGGGGAGCCACTTTACAGCTATCGATATTGATTAATTGATTAAGATCAATAAAGGCGGCGCGGAATTTACATATTGATGAATGATATAGAGGGCGGTAATTGATTTATTAGCCAATGGGAAAATTAGGAATAGAAAAAGAGGGCGCTGGGAAATTTCATGGATAAGTGATAAATTAGTAGTGGTGTTTAAATAGGCCAATGGCGAATTTTGGAGGTTTCCAGGACCAATGGAAATTTGCCAGCCAGGACGACGCTCCCGTGAGGAAGGAGGCGAGGTGGGAAAATCGCGGCTTCTTCCTCGAGCGGAGCGTCGTCCTCGTTCACTCTGTTCCTGGATCCAGTGCCAGTAGCATCTTTTTGGATTTTTGGATCTCATCTGCTCTCGATGCCATCTTTCCACGTTTTCGTGTGCGATACGGCTTTGGGATTTTTGGAGAGTTGTGGAGGTTTCTTTTTGGTGGAGATCTCGAGAAGATTGGTTGGGAATCTTTTGGCGGAGCATTGGTGAGGTTTTTTTTCCCAGTATAAATTTATTTGTGGATCATTGTTCTTGGTAAAAATGGGTTTAATATTTGGAGCGCGTTGTTTTGGGTAGCGGTTTCCTTTTCGCGTATTTTCAGCTTTCCTGTGGCAGTTTCCCGCTTGTGATTTTTTCCCACGGAAGGAAAATAGTAGAATCTACGTAGAGGAATTTCGCGGCCCCTTTCTTTTTTTCTAGCGGATCCAGCACCAGTCAATGGGGATTTAGTCATTTGGCCGCTGGCCCATGTTTTATTTAAACTCATAACTTATTTGTCTGCCTGCGTAAATTTGTATACAAGGATCTTATAATATATCTGAGTTTATGTGTTAATTCTAATTTTTGTTTTGTTATTTATTTCATTAGCCCTATTGCTACCGAATTTCCCTTGCGTGTACCCGTTTTTTCCGTTTTTCAGAATCTAGGACCCGAGAGTGAGAAGTAGCCGTTGAATAAATTAATTTGTACACTAACTGGAATCCTCGGACGGGCGAGGCAAATTCCACGTTACAAATGGCGCCCACCGTGCGGCTATTTTAGCGGAATTTTTTTTACAGCAGTGATTTTGATGGACTTGGAGGAGATTTTGAATTTGTAGCCGACATTTTGAAGGACTTGGCGGTTAACGGTAACGGCAACAGTACTTGCCGCCATTTTGGACGCGTCGCGTCGGTTGAAATTTTTTTCTAAGGCAGGATTTTTTTTTGTTTTATGTTTGTGGTATTTTTGTGGTTTTTTCCTCTAATTATTTTGGAGTTTTGCGTTGGCGGAATTTTTTTTTCCTATGCAAGTTTATTTGGGAGGGCCCACCTGTTAGTGTTGCGCACACATTAAATATTATTATTATTTTATTATTATATGTAATATTGATGATATATTTTTTCTTGTTGCGTGTGGAGGATTTTTCTGGAAGATATCCATATACGGGAATTTTTTTTCCCCAGTGTAGAGGAAGACTTTATTTTTCAGGAAGATATCATTGAGGTACTCGTATAGTGGAATTTTCTTTTTCTTCTTACAGGAAGATATTTTGTTCTGTGGAGGATTTTCTTTTAATTTTCCGAGATATTGCACTTTAGTGCACGGGTACAGGTTTTTCTTTCTATTTTAATTTTTTTTATTGAATTCTATACATTTCCCTGTAGGTGTGTGTGTGTAGGTAGGGTCTTTTGTTTTAGTTATTTCCCCAAATTATTTTTTTTTTGTGGTTTTTGGCGGAATAGATAGAGGAATTGCGGCAGAATGTCTACAATGGAGGAAGAATATAGACTAGAGATGAGAAGATTGTTGAAGAATAGGAATCTTCGTGCGCGTATGCGTGCATTAATTACTACAGATTTATCAACGATTATAGAGGATTTGGAAAAGAGGAAGTTGAGCACGTTGGGGTCTGCTAGAGAGCTGTCGGAGAGGCTTTTCCGAGCTCAGTTACTGATTGATGACTACGAGGACGTGCCGTGGTATGCTGACATTGATGAAAATGAAAGTCTATCGCCAAACGAACAATTATTAAAACCAGTGTTGGAAATGGCGGTAGAAGACCGCGTGGAAATAGATCCACCGGTAGTAGTATCAACAATACAGGTCACGGCAACGACTACGAGTATAAGTACAGTAACATGTGGAACAACGGTAGCAACGACCTTGCCGGGGTTAGACGTATATTATTCCGGACCATCTGCAAGAGATCAGTATGTGTTTAGAGAACCTCTATCGGCGAATGTGAATTCATCGGCGTCAAACACGGGAGCGATTCCGAGGACGAATAGTTTTAAGAAGAAAATTGCGGTCGAGGAAAGTCAATACGTGATGACGCCGGAAGGAAGAGGAAAAATTTCACACAGAGATAGAAGGATTTCGGCAATACCTGGTACGGCAGATTTTTATTCTGGAGCGATAGGAGGTGTCCGGAATATACCGTTGACGACAACGGTAATGAGTGTTGCGAATACTTCAACGGTCTTTTCCGTACCGTATTTAGTGTATGGTGGTGCTGGAGGTAATTTTACATCAGCTAATAATAGGAAATCTGCGGATAATTTACCTGATTATACGGGAAATAATCAGGAATTGGAAGATTTCCGAAGCAGGCACGATGGATCTAATAGAGGGGAGGATGATTTTCGACGAAATAGAGATTTTAGGGATTATGGTGGAAATGATGATAGAGCATTTAGGCATGGAAATTTGGTAAAAATTCTACAGAGTTGGTGTCAGAAATTTCATGGAACAGAGGACAGAATTGCAGCAGAAAATTTTATGGCTCAGCTGGAGGATTGTAAGGCCAGCGAAAATATACCTGACGAGAAAATGTTAACGGCTGCAGCTTACCTATTTACAGGTGTAGCTGCGAATTGGTACAGGGTTAAAAGGAAAGAGGTGCTGTCATGGAGGCAATTGTTGTTGGCATTTAGAAATCGATTCATTGGTGAGATCAGTCAGAGAGATATTTATAATGATCTATTGCGGAGCACGCAGGGAACGTCGGAGAAGATAACGGTGTTTATAGATTGTTTTAAATACATTGTCGATCATTTGGAAAATCCCCCAAATCGCGTAGAATTAATAGGTATGGCATATGAACGAATACGTTCAGAATATCGCGATTTTATGGTGAATTTGAAGATAACTTCGTTGGAGGACATAGAGAGATATGGTCGACAGTATGAGCGGCACAAAGAAATTAACGAGTATTGGGAGCCTCCACCTGCGAAGGAAAAGATGAAACTTCCAGGTGCAAGCTACATACCGAAGGAGGCGGAAAAGAAACCGACTAAGGTAGTGGCGATGGAGGAAATGACTATGAAGCCGGGTAAGAGTAAAAATCAAAAGAAATCGGGTTCTGGTCAAGCTCAAACTAAAATAGAGAGGTTAATAAATCCGAATTTGGAGAATTTTAACCAGCAAATACAGAATATCCAACGTCAACAGCAGCCACCGCGACAGATGCAGCAGCAGCATCCACAACAGGTACAGCAGCAGCAGCAGCAACAGCAACCCCGAATGTGGAATAATGTCGGCAATCAAAATGTGATGGGGCAAAATGGTGTTAATCCGCAGCGTGGTGGGAATTCTCAAAGTCAGCAAGGCGATAATAAGCAGCAAGGTTCGAGGAAATGCTACGCTTGTGGGAAAGAAGGTCATTTTGCCAATAAATGTCCGGATACCAAGTGTTATAAGTGTCAACAAATGGGGCACAAAGCGAATGGATGTCCGATGAGAGTTATGTAGGATATTTATTGCCAATTACGCAATAAACCAGGAGTCACAATCAGAGAGTGTCCGGACTGCGACATTTTGAATAGATTGGGAAATGGCAGTGCGGGGGCTCAGCGCAGTTCCCTGCCCTCCGCGAAGCCATAGGAACTGCTTCTGGAAATAGTGGAGGATTTATTGGAAATAATAGAGGTAGTGGTTTTATAGAGGATAATAGAGGGAATCATGAATCTGTTACTTCCAATGAATTAGGTGGTTCACGTAGTGGACAAATTGGAAAGGGAATTTCATCTAAAATGCAAGCAAATCCATCGGGCAATATTTCTCCAGGTATTGCAATTGGTGGAGAGATGAAACTTGGAAGGCCTAGTGTTGATAGGGATAGTGAGAAGCTTCAACGGATGCTGAGACAGGTTGAAGAATCTACAGCAAGTCGTGGGAGCAATGGAAGTAGTGATGAAAGTAGTGTTAATAGAGGAACTGGTTCTATTTTGAAGAAGAAGCAGTTCAAGAAGAAGAAGGAAAAGAGTAGTAATAATGTGAATATTAAGACTCGTACAAATAGAATAGATGTAATTTTGAGTGATGCGCCGTCGATTGAGTTGCGTGAAAACTCGAAATTGGTAGGGAAGAAATTGATGAACTGGTCGGAATATTTGAGGGAAGCACGTCCAGAACAGATTATAGAGGACAAGGCTATGAATCAAGATATTAACCGGCTGGTTAATGGTAAATATTTGTTGGTAGAGAAATCATCTGGAGGCTCAGTGAAGGATCCGTCGTTGGAGATAGTAAAGGATGTCTCTAAAGTAGCTATTCCTAAGAACAATACTTCATCGAAGCGATGGTTTCAGAAAAGTGTGGAGGAGCCTAATTTTGATTTAAGGTGGCGGTTGCCGAGTTCTGTCGATAATTCGCGAGATCTGCAGGAGAATGGTGGGAAGAGGATGTGTGGAAATTATGATCATAATTATTCTGAACCGTTGGTAACATCTTTCCGAGATGTTCAGAAGCAAGTGGACAAATTTATGGAAAATCAGAAGATGAATGAGTTAAAGCAAAGAAGAATAAATCTCAATTAATTGCTCAAGATGCGGAAATTACCACTAGAGAAAATAGGAATTTTCTTTCCGTTAATTTTGGAGGAAAAGAGTATGTAGCATTAGTGGATAGTGGAGCTATGGTGTCATTAATTAAGTCACATATAGCTGAGAGATTTCCTTCCAAGATGAGTAAATGCAATAAATTCATTCGAGGAGTAACTGGAGACATTATCCCTGTAAAGGGGAGCATGAAAATTACTCTAGATTTAGATGGTGTATCAAAGGTTCTGGAATGTATAGTCATGGATGAGCCAGGCCATGATGTGCTTTTCGGTATTGATTTTTGTAGGGATTGGGAAATTCAAATGAATTATAAGGAAAATTTATGGAGAATTTCTGGTGGAATTTGGCATTCTTTTGATCAAGATGGTAATTATGGGAAACCTTCTTTGATTGCGGAATGTGCAGGTCTATCGGAATTGAATGTAGAGGAACATGATAGGATTTTGAAGATTGTGAAGAAATATTTACCAGAGGATTCGCCTACACGATTGAATGCTACTACTCTAACGGAGCATAAAATTGTGTATTTAGGGGATGCTCCTATTAAACATAAATTTAGGAGGTGGTCTCCGAGGCGATGGAATGCTGGAATTAAGGAAATTGAGGAAATGTTAAAAGCTGGAGTCATTGAGAAATCGGATAGTGATTTTAGTAGTGCTCCAGTAATTGTGTTTAAAGAAAATGGTGAAGTGCGTTTTTGTATAGATTATCGATACGTCAATAAATTGACAAAGAAAGATGCTTATCCACTACCTTCAATTGATGGGATATTGGATAAATTGAGGCATGCGAGGTATATTTCAAAGATTGATCTGAAGAAGGCCTATTTTCAAGTGCCTATGGAGGAAAGTAGCAGGAGATATACAGCATTTGCAATGCCGGGTAGTGGATTATGGCAATTTACACGCCTCCCATTTGGGCTTTCCAATGCTCCGGCCACTTTTCAGCGTCTTGTTGACTCTTTGTTTGGACCGGAATTTGAACCACACATCTTTGGATATTTGGATGATGTGATAGTGGTAGCGGACAATTTTGAGGAATATTTGAAATGGTTGGAATTAGTATTGGAAAAGATTACGGAAGCTGGATTGACGGTGAACAGAAAGAAATGTGAATTCTGCTGTTCTAGAGTCCGTTATTTGGGATACTTGTTGGACAGAAATAGTCTCAGGCCAGATCCTGAAAGGATTGCTCCGATTATGGATTATCCAGCGCCAAAAGACAAGACTCAGCTTAAAAGATTCTTGGGTATGATTGGCTGGTATAGTCGTTTCCTAGAGCATGACGCCGAGATGAAGGTGCCGTTATTGAAGAATGTTAAAAACTTGAAGGAATGGAGTTGGAGCGATGAGCAGCAGCAGTCTTTTGAGGATTTATAGTTAGCATTGACTAATGCTCCGGTGTTAGCTCGTCTAGATTTCTCGAAACCATTCACGATCCAGTGTGATGCATCGAATTTCGCGATTGGGGCCGTTTTGACTCAAGAATTGAAGGATGGAGAGCACCCAATAGTGTATCTCAGTAGAGTACTGTCATCTGCAGAGAGGAACTACACTACTACCGAGAAAGAATGCTTATCCATGATATGGGCAATAAAGAAATGGAGGCCATATGTGGAGGGTTATCCATTTAACGTGGTGACAGACCACAGTGCTCTAAGGTGGTTGCAGAATTTAAAGGATCCAACTGGTAGATTGGCCAGGTGGGCTTTGGAACTGCAGCAGTGGGACTTTGAGATAATTCACAAAAAGGGAGCTCTTCATCATGTTCCCGATGCACTTTCTAGAGGTTTTAACATAGAGGAAATGAAATTGGTTATAGAGGATGTCAAGGATGAATGGTACATTCAGAGAATGAAAGAAGTGGAAGAAACTCCAATGAAGTTTTCATCTTGGAAAGTGGATAATGGACTTCTATACAAATTTAGGAATGATCCACTGTTAGATCCTATTAGTTTTCCAGAAGAAAATTGGAGGTTAGTGTTACCCTGTGGTTTGGTGGAACAGGAAGTTTTGGTGGAGGCACATTGTAATTTTACGGCTGGCCATTTGGGATTTGAGAGAACCTATGATAGAGTGGCTAGAGAATATTACTGGCCAGGTATGTGGTATGAAATCCGGAATTTTGTACAAGGATGTGAAGTTTGTCAAAAATACAAGTCTGTGCAATCTGGACCTATGGGCCTTATGGGTAATCGTATAGTGGAGCGTCCATGGGCGGTGGTGGCGGCAGATCTTATGGAATTTCCATTAAGCAAGAGTCAGAATAAATATCTTATAGTATTCCAGGATTTGTTTACCAGGTGGATTGAAGTTAAGCCTGTGCGGAAAGCTACTGGGCAAGCGGTGGCTAAAGCATTTGAGGAATTAATTTTATTGCGGTGGGAAACACCGAACTACCTGTTGACAGATAATGGCAAAGAGTTTATTAATAAGACTTTGATGGATACTTTGGAGGAATATGGAGTGAAGCATGTTACCACGCCACCGTACCATTCTCAGGCGAATCCAGTAGAAAGGAGTAATCGAACGTTGAAGACCATGATTTCTTCATATGTTGGATTATGGGATCAACATATAAAGGAATTGAGGCATGCCTTCAATACGGCAGTTCAGGCAACGACGAAAGTGTCTCCGGCGTTCTTAAATTATGGAAGGCCGCCTCAATTAATGAAGTCATGGCGGAAAAGTGTGGAGGATAGAGAAAGTGTAGTGGCTATAGATCCGGATTTGTGGAAGGATAGGATGAAGAGGTTAGATGCGTTGCGAGATTTAGTGGGAAAACATATTGAAGAAGCCCGCGTTAAACAAGCTGGTCATTACAATCGTGGTAGAAAACCAGGAGAATTTAATGTAGGGGATTTAGTTTGGAGGAAGTTACATACACTGTCAAAAGGCGTTGATGGGATTTCTTCTAAGCTTAGTGGTAAATATGATGGTCCATATCGCATTATAGAAAAGAAATCACCCCTTGTGTATATTTTAGAAACTAAGGATAAGCGGAAGAATGCTAAAGTTTTCGTTAATGAGTTGAAGAGATATATTGCTCCCAGGGGTAGGAATTTTCCCTTTTCAGATGGCGGTGTGGTGGTTACCGGAAAGTAGCGGATTTCACATTATGGCGGTTGTGTTGTCCGAATTATGGTGGTAGCTATTGTTTTGTCTAGTAAGTTGTTTTGTCTGTGACGTTTTGTTTAGAGGGGGGGAAGGTAGGAATTAGTTATACTAATTCCTATTGTTTCATATGGTTTTTTGTAGAAATGGCGGATTACACCCCTTCCTACTCAGATGAGCTGGAGAGGGAGATTCTCCGGGAGATGGAAGCGGAGCGCATCAGGGAGCAGCGCCGCTGCGGTCGCCCGGTCAGCGATATGACGCGGACGGCCGATTTGTGGGCAAGCCGCTTGGAGGAATTGCGTTTGGCAGAGAAGGCCGACCGCAAGTGGTCACTGGGCCCGGCCTCCGGTGTACCCAAGATCTTGCGGCGTCCGCACTCTCTTAACCCTCAGCCGGAAACGGTTGAGGTGGCCCCGGTGAAAATGTTGTGTATCCCTGGGGAGACCGGGAGCGAGCCTAGCGAGAGTGCGGAAGCCGAGGAATCAAGGGAGGCGGTGGCGGAGCTGGAGGCTCTGGTGGGCCGATCGGAGCCTCAGCTGGTGGGGGAAAGCGCCGCTTCGGCGGCTGTTGTGGAGGTAACACGGATTGAGTATAGTGGAATTTTCTTTTCCTGTTTTTTTTAGGCGTTTATAGTATTGATTTTTTGTATTTAGGTAGAGGCAGTAGGGGAGATGGAGGATGTCTCCTTGGAGATTACCATCTCCATGAGAGGGCAGCGGAGGAGCCTTATCCGATGTTCCGTGGGGCGAATGGAAAGAGGAGGCGGTATAACCCGCGGCGGCAGCTCGCACTTGATGATTATGAGTCATCGATTGAGGTGCGTCCAGGGGTGTCCAGCCTAGGCCACTCATTCCGTTTTATAATCTGGTAGAGGCCCAGGCTAGATGGCGGGCGGAAAGAAGCCCGCCAAGGAAATCTCCGGCGTGGACCGGTAATTCAATTGATTATAGTGGAGGAATTTGGGAATGGTGGGGTAGATTTGGTGGTTTATTTTTATTATTTTGTTTCAGTGGGACAGTCGCGCCGTGAGGAGCGGATGGAGGAGCCTCCGAGGGTGCGAGTGTCTACGGGGGCGGTACCGCGGACTCCCCGCGAGGGGAGGCGCACCCGGTGGGGATCACCGGCCAGGTCAGAGGTGTCAATCGGTCGTGATCGACCTATTCTCTCTGGGGCCTTGTTTGGAGAATTGAGGCCGATTCCGACCGACCCGGAGGTCGACCCTCCTTTCGGGTCGTGCTTCAACTGTCGAGGCCGAGGGCATCGTTGGGGACGATGCCCCAGAGAGAGAAGGCGTTTTTGTTTTAACTGTGGCCGGTTGAATACCGACCTAGTAGATTGCGCGCGGTGTGGGGAAGCCCACAGAGTGTACCTGGAGGCGCGAGCTAATCCAGGTTGCTCGGGGGTAGCTCCTAGAGCTCCAGTATACTCTCGGAGGGCCTCGGTGGAAATGGAGGAACGGAGCTCACCACCCTCTTACGAGAAGGCGGCTCGCCAGTCAAGGATGGAGGGGAGAGCGAGAAGGGAGGTATCCTCTACGGTGACCTCCACTTCCACGATCACTGGCTCGATGGCTCAGGGGTTAAACCCCGAGCTATTAGCTGCTATTCGGCAACTGGCGGAGGCCCCGGCCAATATTAAGGCCGTTCTGTTGGCGGCCTTGGGCACTGGAGGCCATTAGTTTTGTTTTTTTAATAAAAAAAAATTCTTTTAAATGATGGTAGTTTGATTTATTTAGTGGATCCTGATTTTTGGATGTTACTCTGGCGGAATTGTTCTCGTATTTTGGTTGTTTCAGGATTTTGGAGACGTTTGGTTCCAGAAGTTTGTTGCTTTTGGATTTCCTGATTAGGTTGTAGAGGTTATGGAGGTTTATGGAGGAAAACTTGGAAATCCTCGTAAAGTTCCTTCTGAGTTAGAAGAAACTTTTGGAGAAAATCGCCAAAGTGTCCTCGATATTAGAGGTGACTTCGTTTTCTCTCCAAAGCTTCTATCTCAGAGGGACACTTCGGCGAAAATAAAAGAAAGGGGTGGGGGTCTCTAAAGTGATACTATATACTACTTACGCAAAATAACTTACACGGATTTAGCTTTTAACTATCCCGCATTTATTTAATAAAATCGAATAGCGGAGGTGGTAATACGTATGTGCTACTGTCTGGCTAACTGGGGACCGGCCATAATCTCGCGAGCGCGAACTCACAAAATTTTAGATGAACTGACTACTTGGCTGTAATCCGGTATCTGCTCTTCCTCTCGTGCTGCGATGTATCGTGCCTTGAAATACGATTTCCAATGGCTACTCGGTACCTACTTGCTCACTGTCCCTAAGGATACTGCCAACTGATCTACCTGTTGCTCTCTGCTTCTTCGCGGCCGCAACGTCTCTCGCTATCTCACTATCGTTGTCTGTATATTCAACTTCTGGCTGCGCTTGTACATTTTCCTATACATTTTTCTTTACATTGTATTTTCTCCTCACTCGCACGTCTACTGTGGACGGAGCCGCAGCCCTCCACCTATTGCCAATAACGTCTGAGGCTCGTCGCGTGCCTCCACTCCATTAGTCGTTCGCTTTATCTCTTTCTCTCTCATTCATTCTTCGTCTCTCTCTCTCTCTCTCTCTCTCTCTCTCTCTCTCTCTCTCTCCCTCTCTCTCTCTCTCTCACTGGCTGTTCGTTTGTAATGCTCGTGCCTGTGAACACCACCGGGTATAAGTTTTTACATTTTTTCTCGAAGTGGCTCCGATGGTATCCAGGTGAGCACGTGTTGACTGTAGCCCGTCACAATATATATAGCTGTTTTATTGAGAACAGGTTTTATAAAAGAATTCTTTTTAAAGCATATATTACTTTAGAGACCAGTAATGTCAATTATGTAAAGTATTTGTTTTTCAGAAATCTTTTTACTCTTTAAAGTGTGTTCGTATAGAACTCTTTTTCAGTTCTCTCGAAAAAAAATATCAGAAAAAAAGTTCTTTTTGAATTCTTATAATAATTCTGTTGCTCATGGAGTACATACATATATTATTTAAAAATACATTTTTCTGACTGGGGATCACGTAAAACATGGAAATTCATCGGAAGTTTCGATTTGAAAATTTGCACCGTTACAATACTTTCTCTTCAAATCAATATATAGCCTAGATTAGACAAGCAGTAAAAAACCGTAAGCCGCTCTTTAAATAAAATTTCAGTGTACAAAGAGAAATCCTGAGTATGTTGCAGTGGATTCTCAAATGAAACCAAGTAAAACCTCGCTACACGATGCCATTCAATCCAAGGGTTTTTTCTATTATTTTAAGGAAAATGTATTTCTTATTATTAAGCTTATAAAATTTCTGTTTATCTTACTTTTATTTGCAGATTTCCAACCGGGAATGACTTAGTAGGCGGATTTTCTCCAGGGACATACCTATAAAATTCTCGACCAGATTTGTACCACTTTACTATGTACAAAGGATCCCCTTCTGTATTGTACCAACAGTACAGTTTAATGTTGTCACCCTTTTTAACTGCAAAAGGTGTTTGAATTCGAACTTCTTTTAAACCTATAACAAAAGCTAAACCACGAAAATGTTAAAATAATGAATACTTATGAAATAATTTTCTTAAAAATGCTTTTATTATTGCTTTTAAGAATACAGCCTTTGTGAATTCTATTTATACCACACTTTTGAGGAAATGGAACTCGAATCGCTTCACGACAATTATAGTAAAAATTTAATTAGTTAATGACTAATTATTCTCGCAACAATCATTGCGACGTTTTTGATACAGTTCCCAAGCATGATTCAGGATATTTGAACAGCTTAAGCCAACACTGAATATATCTTATTGAAAAAACATCACCTGATAATTACTTGCTAATCATCTTATATTCACGCCTACACTTCAGATGCTTATTAGGTAACCTATATTAAGGGGTTATACCTGAGTTAAAATTTAAAAATATCAAAATTTTTTTTATTTGCTTTTTTTAAGGCAAATTTACTGTAGAATGAGCTGCTTTAGCCCTTTTTGTCCGAAAGAATTCCGTTACAAAGTTATAGGCAAAATACCAAAACAATACAATTTTTCAAAATTGCGTATTATTCATATTTTGTCTTATAGCGCTTTTGACCATTCAAAAAAATTGCGTTTTTATAGAAAATGTAATATTCAATGTGTTCACAAATTCCTTTTGAAAACGCAATTTTATTTAAAAAAAAAACAAAAATTATTTACTAAATCATTACGTACTGTAATAGCTAATTTTTATGAAATCGTAGATTGTTTTTTGTATTGAATGTTTAAAATAAAATAAATTTAGAATTTAAATTTAGTCTTGTAATTTTTAATCAAACTTATAAAGGGGTAAAATAACATACGTGCAAATTTAAATTACCGCCTAAAAACATGGCACCTTACAGCATATGGAAAAGGAAATCACTCTTTTACCGACCTAGTCGAGTTATAGCATTCAGACATAAGCTGTTTTGTCTGCTGTCTATAGTTTACGGCAAGCTGGATGTTGTACTGTTGTGATAACTTCTGAGTCTCACTAGTGTTCAACTTTAATTAAGTATTTTGTACTATAAACAATATATTATTTGTGAAGAATCTGTTCTTTGTGAGTGTATTAATTGTTTCAGGTATATGGGCTTGTAAGGGTTCGTTGTTCTTAGATCAGGATAGAGAGGAATAAGGAGAGAGAAAATATATACACAGGTTCGTTTATATTGTCACGTACCTAGGCTTTATTGATATCAACTCGCTAATATATAAGTCAGCGAGCGAATAATCCTCGAACGAGTCTTACCGCCGCTTTTATTTCAAAACACGTACAATACACAGTGAAACAAATCAGTCACACCTTGATCTGCGCTCACGCACTCTCCCACTCTCTCTCTCTAACTCGCTCTCTAATCATCCGACGCACACATACAGTAGACGAACGAGTATAACTCGAGAAAAGGCGCGAATCTTCCAAACGCTATACATTAGACAACGCGCACTATTTACATAAAGGAACGCTTTCTATTTACACGGGAAGGGACAGGACCGTTACATAGTCCCCTTCTGTTAATTTATTACTATTGTAAATAATAATAAATTAACAGAAATCCCCACTTTGTCACACACATAAAATACAAATATACAGAAAAATAAAAAAAAACACTTAATATAATTTCTTCTACTGCTTCCTTCCGGGTCGTACAGCAGTCGTATTGGTGGATTTGCTGGATAGTACACCCTCGTCGCTTCTGGCTCCAATTCGATTGCAAATTCCTTCAACTGCTTCTTAAGATAGCAAAACCACACATGCTGCGTGATTTTTCCCGCAACGCTTTTGGGAAATAAATATACAACATAGGCATATTTGTGCCCTATGTGTATAAAAAAATTACTCCGTCAACGCTTTCAGGAGTTTTCACAGAAAAAAAAAAAATCTTCATAGCCATATAATACTTGACTCTAATTTTTCCGAGTGCAAGTATATGGCATGGTGGCATCGCGCCAGCGTGCGTGCCCTCGAACCCAAAAGTCGCCGGTTCGATTCCACCTAGGGGAAAAATTTTTTTGATCTAAAATTACTAATTGTTGCTATTTTCCAACAATTAGCAATTATAATAAATTGAAATAAATTAAAATTTTGCAATTTCAAGCAAAATTTATCCGATTTTTTTTCATTTTTTAAAATCAAAATCAGAGCACTTTTAACAAAGTTACTCTGTTTCCTCTAAATAAATAATTCTTATTAAAATAAAACATCTCATTTATTTAAAATACACTCTAGCCTTATGTATTAATCAAGACTAGAGTGTTTATTTCATTAAAAACATCTAAATAATTTTTAAAACTCTAAATCTTACATTTAACATTTAAAATCTTTACTATTCTCTAGTTTTTAACATCTAATAATTTAAACCATCCCATAAATAAATCAGGACCTGGTTTAAATAAATTATCTAAATTTTAAACATCTAATATTTAAATCCATGAATCTCTCCTCTCTCGTGCAAATCTCCACGAATAGAGGAATAAAAAAAACCAATCTGATCACCTGATTGTATGTATACAAACAGGTGACAGCTTTATAATGCGAGCGAGTGAGAGCACCAGTTTGTTATTTTTCTCTCTCTCTTCAACTCATGCAACTCATAGAAGAATTTCGGCGCGAGCATAGCTCGACTCTTGCCATTTAAATTTCTACGCGACGCTTGTACTTTTTCAAGTCGTCCGCGTGAAATCTTCCTCTCTCATTTTGTATCTCCCTATCGATTAAAAAATAGGTATCTTCACCTATTTTCCTTTGTACTTCGTACGGCCCCTCATATACAGAGAAAAATTCAGATATTTGTCTATTCTCTGCATCTGAGACATTATTTGCACGTACAAGTACTTCCTCTCCAATTTCATATTTTGTGAAAAAACGCTTCTTTTCCTTATTGAATTTTTCATTACGTTTTTCACCCTTTTTTCTAATTCTTTCTCTTGCCAAGAATATTTTTTCTTCATGTATTAAATCATCCACATGGATATTAGTTCTTATCCATACTTTCCACACCCTACTAGGTTTTATATTTAAATGTAACTCCAGAGGCGTGTACTCAGTCGTTTAGTGATACGTTTCGTTAATTATTGATTGAATGATATTAACATACGGAGCCCATCCTGTATGTTTATCACTAACGAACGTTCTGAAAAATCGACCAAGTTCTCGATTTACTCTTTCTACCACATTTCCTTGTGGATGGCGCACAGAAGAGTATACTAATTGTATATTTTCTTCTTCTAATTTTTGCTGCCATTTTTTAGAAGTAAATTGAGTACCATGATCACACATGATTCTCTTTGGCTTTCCAAAATTTTTGATATAATGATCAAAAATTTTCCTCAATACAGTAGACGTATTGGCTTTTTTTATCGGGTATAAAACTACCAGTTTGCTAAAAACATCAATTGTTGCAAAAATATACTTCATCCCTGCAGTAGAAGTCGGTAATGGACCGTAAAAATCCACAGATAATAAATCACCGGGCTTCTCTGGAATAATTGTTTGTCTTTTAGCAGTGCTCGGCCTCGTCGAAATTTTGTTTCTTTGACACGAGTCACAGGTAGATAACAAGTAAGAAATTTTATGTTTTAAATTATTCACATAAAAATCTTCTTGTATCATTTTTTGTAATTTTCTAGTTCCAATATGACCATAAAATTCATGTAATTCTATAATGAATTTACTTACGAACTTTTCTGGCATCACCAACAAATATTGCTCAAAACGATTTTTTTTATAAGTCAAATCATCTTTCACAATATAAGTCGGCATTTTAAGATTTTTATTTGGAATTTTGTCTAAAACTGGTACAGCTTTAGCTTTCATTTGCTGAATTTTCTCATCCTCTTCTTGATGAGCTTTAAAATTCTTAAAAACTGAAATCATTTCTTTACTCAGTTTTCTTCTTCTAGTAACAGCCGAGATTACAATCTCTCCAGGCTTGTTTCTTACCGTGCTCATGTAATCGGGATGCCTTGATAATAAATCAGGCACGACATTGTCTTTCCCTTTTACATGTTCAAAATGAAGATCGTAGTCTTGTATTGCCATTACCCATCTGCGTATTCTCGCACTGGTAAATCGGCAATTAAACATATAAATCAGTGCTTGGTGATCAGTTTTCACCTGCACTTTCGCCATTCTTAAATAATCGTCTAACTTCATTATACAAAAAACAATTGCAAGAAGTTCTTTTTCAGTAGTGAAATAAGCCAATTCGCTGCCTTTTAAAGTACGACTAACGAACTTTATGACTTTTTCTACTCCATTTTCATCTAATTGAGACAGAGCACCTGATATCGCAAAATCACTACTATCTGTTCTCAATATATAAGGTTTCGTAGGATCAGGATGAGACAAAGTAGCATTTTCCAAAAGTAACTGTTTAACATTTTGAAATGCTTCATTCTCTTTGTCCCCCCACCCCCACTTTTTTACTCTTAGCAATCTAAATAATGGTTCCATTGCATATGCAAACTTATCAACCATTCTACCATAAAAATTTACCAAACCAAGAAAACCTTTTAATTGTCTATGGTTTCTAGGTATTGGAAATTCTCTTATTAATTCAAGCTTTGCTTCCTGAGCTTTTATTCCTTCAGGAATAAGCGTAAAGCCAAGAAAATCAATTTCTTGTCTAAAGAAATGTGTCTTTTTAAGACTAAGAGTGAAATTATACTCTTCTAGTCTTTTAAACAATTTTTCAAGATGCACTAAATGAGCTTCTTCTGATCCGGAGATACATAGTAAATCATCTACAAAATTTATTATGTTTTTACCGAGTCCTCTGATAGCAAAATCTAAGCCTCTCACTAATGCTGAGGTACTTACACTGGTGCCAAAAGGACAAACGTTAAATTCATATACTTTGCCTTCGTGCATAAAACCAGTATATTTTTTGCTTTCTTCGGCTAACGGTATCTGCCAAAAACTACTCGTTAAATCAAGGCTTGTCATCACTGCAATTTTATCACAAATTTGCTATAATTCCTCTACATTTCTAGGAGACTCATAATCTTTTACAAAGCGCTTATTTGCCTCTCTAGCATCAAGACACGGCCTCACCGTTCCGTCTTTTTTTACTGGAGTCACCAATGGACTAATGTATTGACTGTTCGACCTTCTAATCACTTTCCAGTCTAGCATCTTTTTTATCATTGCTCTAACAATTTCTCTATTGTTAATTGCAATAGGATATGGAGCAACATAAAATGTAGAATCATCTTTAATCTTGATTTTATATTCAAAATTCTTTAATAATCCTGGTTTTTTACAAAAGACCTTTTTATATCTCCAGATGAGATTTCTGAGACTGTCGATAGTTTTCGGATTTTTACAGAGGCAATTCTGAAGTTTCTCTTCTACTTCTTGCACTGTAATGTCATACAGATCTGTGTCATCTGATGACAAATTATTAATTACCAGAGACGCCTCGCATTGATTTCCATGCAACTCTGAGTAATTTTTATTGAGTTCAGAGAGAAAAGTCCGACCTGCATTTAATTCGGCTTGTTCCTCCTGACTCCAATAATCCTCAACTTCTCCAAAATCTTCGATTGCCTCGATGCAACGATGATTTATCTCTTCTATACTCAATGGAGAGGTTTTATAAATTAACCATTCCATATTATCTTTTGATTCTCTTAACTCCACTGTGCCCATACGAAATTTGATAGACATATCAAAACTTCCCATAGCATCTACTCCAATTATGCAATCCCTAGATAATCTCGGAATTACAATGATATTAAGATTTTTGCTTGTTTTTCCAATAGGAACTTCCGCAAAAAATTGAATCTTTAGACGGACAGATTGAGCTCCAATAGTCCCTTTAATAACTTGTCCTATAATAGGTAACGTTGGACATTTATTAAATTTATCAACATGCAATCTGTAAAATTCATCAGAAATGCACGTGATAGGGCTGCCTGTATCGATGAGAGCTTCTACCTCGACATCTTGCAAATTTATTTTAATCACAGGACACTCTGTGTTTTGGCATTTTTGAATTCTCTCCTCCGGACCATCTAACAAGGCTCCTCTAGGATCTTCAAAAATCGTTTGAATATATCCTTTTCTAGAATCAGTCGCCTCATTACTCTCTCTATTTGAGATAAAATCCGGGGCACATGCTGCGACTGTCGTTAGTTTCCCGACATTCCGCATGCCTCTAACGGATTTTTTAAAATTTCTCTATCTAAAGAGTAAATGTCATGTCCATTTTTCGATTTAGTACCAGTACTCTTCTGTGGCATTTTCTTAAATATACTCTGTCCACCAGAAGTTTTCTGACTAGTCGCAGCTTCTCCGGATTTAGCTTGAATTTTATTAGTCTCAGAGCTCTCCTCGGATTTACTTTGACTATTCAGATTGTTACTGTTGTTATTATTAAACCTTTGATTGTTCCAAGGTTTAAAATTTTTCTGAGAATTCTGTACTGTCGAATTAGTACTAGCACCAGAATCCGTAGATTTATTGGATAATACAGATTTACTCTCTTTTTCCCTCTGCATTCCAATATCTTTGCAAGATAATAAATCAAGCAAACCTGATTTAGTTTCTATTTTCTGTGTGGAAACTGCAAATCTTACTTCGAATCCATGATGATCCGCAAGTTTTCTTACAAGCTCTTTTTCGGACATTTCTCCTATGTCTACAGCTTGACTCATTAATTCAGTTGTATATTCTACTCGAGTTTTTTTTTCCATATCACTGTATGTACCATATTCAATTTTTCTTTTGATTTGGTCAGCGATATCAGAATTCCAAAATCTCTGTTTGAATTCTTTTTCGAATTGATCGAATGATGAGATAGAATTTTCTATCATATCCCACCAACTACTTGCTGTGCCTCTCAAAGAACGTGCCAAAATATACTTGACATCGTCTAGAGGCAAGTCCTCCGATCCCATATATCTTTTAATCTCCCTTAAAAATTTCATAGGCTTATCAGATAAATCAGCCTTGAAAATAGGAGCAGACATTTTTTCTCTCCGAAAAGCAGAGCGACTCGTATTTAAGAAACTCTGATTTACTCTTGTACTCCTGTCCGGAGACAAAATTAAACTAGGCTTAGTTATGTTTTCTCTTAGCCTGTCTTTTATTCGTCTCATGGGCGAAGGAGATCGACTACTATTTGATAATCGTCTAGTCGAAGCTCTCCTATCTCTTATTTCATCATCTGACCATTTTATTGAGTTATTTCTAGTAACTCTAGATTTTTCATTATCTTTATTGATCCGACTTTTGAATAGATCAAGTTTCTGTTCATTTTCAATCTCATGATCTTTGACATTTTTCGTCATTCTCATGAGATCGTAGAGCTGCTCACTATGCTTATCAACGCTAAGCTCATGAGTGCTTAATCTGCTTTGCAGAATGTCTATTTCATTCTCAGCGTTTAACTTAAATGTTCTTAAATTGCTGAATTGCTGATCTTGATCGATTATTACGTCCTGCATCTCTGTTATTAGAGCGCTATAATTTTTATTCGAATTTTCAGCTTTTGTCAATCTGGATAGCAAATGTTTATTGGCATTTTCCAAAAAAACAATGCGCTCCTCTAGAGATTTTACTTGAGAATTATCCCTCAAGTTTCTCTGTCTCTCGTGTTGTTCGAAATACTTTTGAATTATATGCTCCACAGCTCCTTCATTTATGGCTGACTCTGGAGTTATATCTTGAGACATATAAATGCGTAATTTATCCGCATCTTCACTTATATTCTCAGCATATGTTTTTATATCATTTACATCTGTGGTGAGTTGTTGAATTTTTGTATTAATCAATTCAACACCCCTAGATGCCTCATTACAATTATCACGACGCTCAAAATCTCGTTTTTGGCATCGTTTTTCAAGCTCCTTTTCACTTGTATTTAATTTTAATTCAAGTTCTTTTATTTGTCTAAGAGCTTCTTGATAATTTTCTTCGGAAGTTTGAACATTGTTTGTCAAATCTTGCAAAGCAACTTCATTTTCTTCTATATACAAAAGTATATTTTGCATATTCTCATTAACTTGCTCATTGAAAGCCATTACTTCATCTTCAAGAGCATTGTCAATGTGTGTATCGTCTTTTAATTTAGCAAGAGATTCATTCAAAGCATCTCTTTTTCCCTGCAAACTACCTTGATTCTTCTCAAGGAGCTTAGAACTGCGTGTTTTCACCATCATACTGTAGTGTACTCGGCACAGATAGTATATAACACCGCTGGTCTACTAAGAGTTAGATGGCTCAGAGGTAAAGCTCCCGCTCTCGAACTCTCCGATCAGAGTTCGAATCTCGCTTAAGTCGAAAAAAATTTTTTCTTCCGAAATTATTGTTTTTTTATGTGAAAAAATTAATAAAATTCTCTTTTGCAAATCTTCAGCGAATTTTATTATAACTCCTTTCGGATATTATTTTTCGAAATTCATATATTTCATTAGTTCATATTCTATCGGCTTTTTGTTTCCCACACCATATTGCAATATTTATAAGTCATTGACAATATTGTGTATTAAACAAATTTAACCATGAATATTTTGAACTATTATTGAAATATATAATAATAAAAAAACCCGAGATTCTACTGCTAATATATAAATAACTATTGCTTTTATGATAAATTTTTTTTCGCGGAAATAAAATACTATTTATAAACTAATGCTACACTGACAATTTTGGAATAAAAAACACTTTTAGATAGAAAGGTTTGACATTTTTAATGTCAAAACGTTGATTTCCTCTTCGACCTTCTGCAGACGAGCGTCGACTTCAACGTTTCTCTGCTTAACGGTTTTCTCTAACACGTCTAAACGTTCTAGCGCCAACTTTAAATTCAATTCTTCAAGACGATACACTCTGTCCTCTAATAAACAAATCAACTCTCCCAGCTAATAATTTTCTGAGGCCAGTTCCTGTACCCTCTCTCCGAAATCATAAACAGGATTTTCCGGATGATTTACGAGCTCTTCTCCGGGCCACGGAAAACTCACCGGAAAAAATACAGGCACCATTTAATCAAATCTGTGTACAAACTTGTAACTCTCTTTCTCTCTATCCTGGCAGGATCGCCAATGTAAGGGTTCGTTGTTCTTAGATCAGGATAGAGAGGAATAAGGAGAGAGAAAATAAATACACAGGTTCGTTTATATTGTCACGTACCTAGGCTTTATTGATATCAACTCGCTAATATATAAGTCAGCGAGCGAATAATCCTCGAACGAGTCTTACCGCCGCTTTTATTTCAAAACACGTACAATACACGGTGAAACAAATCAGTCACACCTTGATCTGCGCTCACGCACTCTCCCACTCTCTCTCTCTAACTCGCTCTCTAATCATCCGACGCACACATACAGTAGACGAACGAGTATAATTCGAGAAAAGGCGCGAATCTTCCAAACGCTATACATTAGACAACGCGCACTATTTACATAAAGGAACGCTTTCTATTTCTCTTTCGCTTTCTATATCTCCCTATACACGGGAAGGGACAGGACCGTTACAGGCTATAAATCTCATATGCACGAGAAGATCTATTGTAATTGCTAATGATCCTATAAAGTAATGGGTAAATAATGACAAAATTTATATTCACCTAAAATATGCTAACTGTGAATGCGTATTAAAAACTTACATTTCAATTTCAGCTTTCGATACTGGTATATCTAAAATGCGTGTGCGAAGATTTTTCCACAGTAATTTAGCGGTAAAAAAGTGTTACTGTTTCACTATTAAATTTTTTATTAGAATTTTAAAATTAGAAATAGCGGATTTGAATACTCACATTAAGCATTCAAATGAAAAGAGTGATTATATCGTTAGCGAGATATCTAGGTTAACGAACGAATCCTTTTCTAAAGGCGTTTTAGTTTTTGTAAAAAATTCTTTCTTTTCACTTACGAACAAGTTAAATTTTGTACATAAGAAGAAAATAGCTAATCTCATTAGTGAGTCTAAATGCTATGGACATGACAATTCAGTTCTGTTTCGAAACTATAACAATAATAAGAATAAGAATAACAATAACAGTGAGATTTTACATATCACATTTGTCCTACTGAAGTAGATAAATTGAAAGAGAAATGGGTGATTAATCTAACTAATTTTTCTCTCCCGGGCCCTGTACTGAATATCATGTCCATGGGCGACAAATTTAATTGCAATATCGAATTTAGGCAGGCGATTGAGATTTTAAAAAGTTTAGAGAGCGTGTACGCGTTCAACTGAAGGCTTGACGGAAAACTGCGAGACGGCGTTCTTGCCATATTAAATTCACAGATTAAAAATAATTCGCATGTCACGCATCAAGAGAGAATTATTTATAATGATAAAATAATCACAAAAAAATATCTGCAAGAAAATCCTGACCTTTTTTTCACTAACGCAGATAAGGGCAACGCTACGGTTGTGATAGAACGCTTGTCGTACGTTTCGAAGGTTAAAGAGGCGAAACTCATCGACCTTTGGAGTGTGCGTGGCGTTTACGAGTGTGATCTGTCTTTTAGAGGGCTTTCTTCTAAGGGCATTGAGCATACGTCACTCCCGAAAGCGTATGGCCTTATCAAGATTCATAAACCAGATAATCCAGTTCGTATTATTGTCTCTGCAGTTAATAGTCCAACATACTCTCTTGATAAGTGCATTTCCATTTTCCTGATAAAACATTTTCCGGTTCCAAAGTCATTTATAAAAAACAGTCTACAATTGAAAGAAAAATTAAGCAATATAAAATTCCCGAAAGAACATTGTCTCGCATCTTTCGATGTAGTCTCGCTGTTTACGAGTTTGCCGAAGGACTTGATCATATGTGCAATTGAAAATAGGTGGAAGTGGTTACCGTGTACTACTTGTATTACGAGAGATGAATTTATCGAGGGCATTAGAACCCTCCTTGATCGCACGTATCTGGTTTTCGATGGCAAATTCTACAAGTAGGTCTCAGGGGCACCAATGGGCTTTTGCTCGAACCCGGTTTTTGCGAACATTGTATTAGAAGATCTTGAAACGCAATCTTTGAAAATTGTTAAAGCGAGCGTGGCTTTATTCTATAGGTACGTGGATGACTGTTTTTTGATTATTGAGATGGAGAGACTAGAGTTTGTTTTATCTATTTTTAATAATTGTAATAGCTCGTTGCAATGACAAAAGTGATATTATTACTAATTGGTTTCAGAAGAGCACAGCTTCGGCTAGATATATTAACTTTTGGTCACATCATCCTCAAAATAAAAAAATTGCGATTATTTATAATCTTTTAGACAGGGCGATTCTGTTGTCTGATCCATGTTTTCACAAAAGGAATATCGAACACGCAAAAAAGATTCTCGTTGCTAACGACTATCCACCTGATTTCATAGAAAAGTTTTGCAGGAGACGTATTGCTCGCAATCTCGGTCTCGTCAGTAATAATACGGAGGGCATAGATTCGAGCAGTTCGAATAATTCTGGTAACAATAATAATAATGTTTTTAGAAAAGGGTTTGCGGTTTTTCCTTATTATAAGGATTTTAATGAAAAACTAAGATCAGTTCTAAAAAGGAACGATACGCTACTTGTAAATAAGATAACGGACAAGTTCAATAAGTTCATAAAATTAGGGAAGGATCCTACTACTAGAGGTGATTCGCAGAATGTTATCTATAAGATCGACTACTCCGACTGCGATTCTTCGTATGTTGGAGAGACATACCGTCCTCTCAGATTGCGTGAGTCTGAGCACAAACATTATATAGAGAAGGGGAATGCGATCACCCCTCTTGCTGTCTACGCGATGGAAACTGGGCATACGTTCGATTTTGATAACATAAAAATTATAGATAGAGAATCGTTCATCTTTCGGAGACGATGCTCGGAGATGCTTCATATACATTATTTTGTTGTGCCATGTTTAATTGCGAATTTAAAATCTCGTCCTCGATAATTAGAAATAATAAATTAATAATATTGTAACGTTTTTACTCTATGAGATAAGGTGCTGCGTGATGATCGTGTGGTGTACAGGTCGCGGCGGGAGAGGAGAGGTGGCACAGTGCTCCGTGCTCTGCAATATCAGCCAACATATGTTCAATGATGCATGGCTGGAAGCCGGAGCGTCACATCCCAGGGGGGATATTGAAGAGTCCGCGTTGCTGGGCAATTTCTCGGCAATGCCGCATCGCTAGCCTTTGCAACCATGGAAGGGGCAGTCTGTTTTGCGGCAGGAGCTTTTCGACGTACCATCTGATAGATAGATCATTGCTACCTCTTACCCGCGTGTGCTGCCCTGGTACTCGTGGTCGTTTCTCGCGGCGTCTGAGGTTCGATTCTTAACGGTCTTAGTTTTATTTATATGTATGCGCTAGCATCTGTACGTGTGAGTGCTCGAGATCTCTACGGGCGCTGACTGAATTTAATCAGTTGGTCGTTGTCCCTTAGTAGTGTCGCATCACCATCTGGCGACACTGCAGGCGAGCAGTCTGCGATCTTGCAATAGTAAGTCTGTGTGGTTTTTGGTTTTAATTTTTGACTTAGTTTTTGACTTAATTTAATTAATTTGTTTATAACGTACTTGTAATTTTAGTGCCGAAGTATGGCGGTCAAACCTAATTTTATTACCTAATAAAATTTGACACAATTTTATTAGGTAAAGATTTGTAGATT
Source organism: Philotrypesis tridentata (assembly GCA_018906965.1). Classification (NCBI taxonomy): domain Eukaryota; kingdom Metazoa; phylum Arthropoda; class Insecta; order Hymenoptera; family Pteromalidae; genus Philotrypesis; species Philotrypesis tridentata. Next base: position 53,828 of record JACCIB010000489.1, read on the forward strand.
ATTAATTGTTTTATATTTAATGTTCTTATGTATTTTTGTATTTTTGTAAATTTAAAAAAAATTTTTTGTAGCCTTGAAGAAGAGCTCATATTAGAGCTCGAAACATCGGCAATAAATTGACCAATTAGCTCGAATAGATGCATAGAGTCTATCATTTATTATTAGAAGATAAGAGCTTTAATTTGAGCTATTAATCTTTGAAATCGGTCGGTTGGATCGGAAGGTACAAGATTTTGAAAAAAGGCAAATTTTGCTTATTTCCATGAATTCACTCGATTTTGGCAAATACAGAGATTTTTCCTTTTTTTCAAATGCTTGAAACTTTCGATCCAGTTGTGCGTTTTCAATGTTTAATAGTTCAAATTAAAGCTCTTTTCTTCTACTTTTTTGTTAGTTGGTCAAAAAAATTTTGTAATACTTAGTGTGTTAGATATATGCTTTTAAATTAAGCTTCAATTTAAGCTATTAACCGTTAAAACGAAGGCCTGGATCAAAAGTTAAAAGGATTTAAAGAAAAAAAGCGTAAAATTGGCTGTTTTCGTAAGCGCCTGAAACAGAATTCGTTGTTTTTAAATGTGCGTATCTTTTGATCAGTGCATCCGATCCAGACAAATTTATATGCAAATTAAAGGTCTTTTAGTGTACTTTATGTGTGGGTATATGGAAAAAATTCAAAAAATTGTAATACTGTAGATAATTGCGGTTTTTAAGGTTTAGAGCAAAAATCGCGGTCATTTTTTTCGATTTTTCGCCTGTAGCTCTTTGTTGGCATAGGATTTTGAATAGGCACACAACGGTTTATTATTTGAAATGAGCTACCAAACAACACTAGCATAGCCCGACAGGTGTGCCCTCAAAAATAAAAAAGTGCAATTTCTGGACCGATTTGTGTGCCACTCTCTGGTGGATTTCCACATTTATGCATGTGTATTGTGTAAATTTAAAAAATTTTGAAAATTTGGAAATTTTTGAAAATGTTGTCGAGCAACGAGCCTTGGGCAGGCTTATATTCTAATGGAGCTTGTGTATTTTTACGGAAAATACACGAGTCCGTGACATAGTAGAGTGTACACTTTCCTAACCTCTCCAGGTACTCATATAATTTGAGCCGCGCCTGAGCAATTGTGTTAACCAATTAACGTAAACTAACGTCTCATTTATTGCCAGCACATTTAATACCTATTTGTCTTCGGCTAAGAGAAATTTGAGTACAGCCTCCCGTATTTTTACAACGACTGTCTTTCTCAAATTTTCCTTTTGGCCACATTTCTCCCATAACGAATTTAGGGCGATTTTCGAAACACTGCAGAACCCCTTACTGACTAAAATTTTAGATTTGTCGAGCGGAATGCCTTTCTTTTTCTTTATACTCGCGAATCTAAGCGTCTTTGTCTTGCTCTGGGACACACCAGGCCGGATGCCTCGAGGCTTCATGCTTTAACCGCAAGAAAGTGACAATGAACTCGGCAAAGGTACCGCCTTTGCCAATAGCATAGGTAAGAGAGGTAGCAAGAGGTTTCGAGATTGTAAAATTTTACATTTTAGCAGTCTCTCTGCAGCATCTAAACTATTTTTCTTACGTGTGAATTAAGTGCACTCGTCGCCCATGAATATTTTTAGGTGACCGAGCAGAAAAATGCAAGACATAAATGCAAGAATAGTGCGAACATATATCAGTGTACATGATTCGCTTATTCTCCTTTACTTTGTAATTTATGATTATATTCTTTGTCAACCCCCAAAGAACGCGTCTCACGATTTCAGCGTTACTTTTGAAATAAGAGGATGCTCGACTAGGAATTTACGAATTTCTGAGTTATCACGTTTGTTTGTATCAAACATGCACTCCTACATTTCCCGAACTACATAGCGAAGCCCTCTCATATGCGCGACTTTTGCGCACATACTCTCGAAACGCTGGTTGAAAGAGCACCCGTGAACCATCTTCTTGTTCCGCTTATATTTGAAAGAATCGGGGCAGCCGAGATTATGGAAACCCTGGAATACTAAAACTATCCCTTTTAATGCGGGATCAGGATTCGTTAGATAATCGTCTATCTTCATGTGCTCGACCAATATAAATTCTCGAGCTCTCCCCGCATAAATTATTTCGCACTCGACCTCGTGTTCGCACTGCAGAAGCCAGTCGAGGGCTTTCTGCGAATGCGTATCGGCACGGCTATTCCCGTTTGTCGGAACACCACCGATAGTGTTATATTTTCTAAAAGTAACACGCGCTTTACGGAATATTTCTACATTCGTGCGGCAATATTCGGCAATCTCTTTTTGAAAATAGAATATATAATCATGGGTGTTGCGCACCTGATACCAGACGAAAAGTTGTCTCGGTCACCTTGCGACATCGAGTTAACTCCGTAAAATTTGGGATCGGGTACCTTTATATTTGATATTTTCCTCCCTATTAGAAAGCTGAGGAAAATAATATCTCTTTTTGGTACTCTCTAGCAGGGTGAATGTTGCTGGTAACGCAATTACTTTCACATGAAAGTAGCTGAGTGAGTTAATAAATTGTGCTCGACAATAATGTAGATATACAATATTTTTGCCATTCAAAATTATACCTGGCGAAAGCAGTGATTTTCACTCTGCTAATCTAAGCGATGCAAATCACTGAGTCGAAGATTGAGTCTTCGTGAACAATCAATTGTATTAGCGCTTCAAAAGGATCGTCAACAAATAGGTGCTTGCGCATACAGCGCATAGCACACCATTTGGCAATATTCTCGCAACCTTTGCAATCAGTGCAAACATGCTCCACGATGCATAGGTTTGGAATATGTTTTTGGCCCCACGGTACGATATATCCTGCCTACACTCCAAATCATAAAAAAGTGTAAATTTGTTTTATTTTTTGGTATTGATACAATACGCCTCGTGTAACAATAGTCGTTATATCAATGTTTGCTCTTACATTGCGAACCCCAATAACCCATATAGCACCCAATACTCTGAAAATATTGCTGGAATGTTACTTTGGTAAGTAAAGTAGGATCAATTATGTTGCGGGAAGGTTACGTAACCAGCTGGCCACGGTCAGGCAACAGTGCTGCGAAGTGGAATGTCCGTTTTAATATTACCTTGATTCCATCAGTATTTCAGACCCATCCGTGGAAAGTAATATTATAGTAATATTGTAGGAAGCTTATACAACATTTACAGAACCTTAATATGTTATAAATTTTTTTTTCGATTTTTTCGAAAAAATGTTTTCCCTATTGAAATAATACAGCAATGTTATGGTAACATTGCATAATGTTATCACAACGTTACTGGATTATAATATCTTACAAAGGGATCAAAGAAAAATGTTTAAAAAAATTTTCTCCGGTCGGGATTTGAACCCAACTCCTTTCGCTCAGTAGACTCGCTCGTTATCCACTGAGCTATTGTTTTGTTCTTGTCAAATAATTTTGAACCTAGGTTATATTTTAAAGGCCCTCGTTTATCTTTCATTTTAACCTACACATTAACTTCAATGACAACAACAAAACAATAGCTCAGTGGATAACGAGTGAGTCTACTGAGCGAAAGGAGTTGGGTTCAAATCCCAAGCGGAGAAATTTTTTTTAAAAATTTTTCTTTAATCCCTTTCTAAGATATTATATTCCAGTAATGTTGTGATAACATTGTGCAATGTTACCACAACATTGCTGTATTATTTCAATAGGGAAAACATTTTTTCGAAAAAATCGAAAAAATATTTATAACATGTTAATGTTCTGGGAACGTAGAATAAGCTTCCTACAATATTACTGTAATATTACTTTCCACGGATGGGTCCGGAATACCGATCGAATCAATGTAATATTAAAACGGACATTCCACTTCGCAGCAATGTTACCTGACCGTGGCCAGCTGGTTACGTAACCTTCCCGCAACATAATTGATCCTACTTTACTTACCAAAGTAACATTCGAGCAACATTCCCTGAGTATTAGGTGCTATATGGGAAGTACTGAATTCGTGCGTTTCACGATACTGCAATACTGGCCATGCTGCAATACTAGCAGGTTTTTAATAAATTAAAAAGCATCTGGATTTTAGTTTTGTAGCTACCAGGAGATTTGTGATTATCAAAACAACTATTATTATAAAGCTCTACTGCATTCACTGCAGTGTATCAGGACTTCTGCTTTTTGACACGCCTGCTTCATAAAACATCGATCACAAATGTTTGAGCATTTGTGATGTTCGATGTTTCTGTAACCTTTGTTACATTGTGTACAAAAACAGGCCGTTTTTGATGCCCGAATATATTTTCAATCACGTCATAGTGATTATTTGACTATAGAAGGAATATGCTCGAGCACTCGATTCCAGTGCGGCCGTCGGAAAAATGGCGCATCGACATCTCCCAGCGTTGACGCATCGTACGCGACAATCCTTACCTGCCTTGCGGCATGGAAAGCTAGAAATCTTTCAAGCTCTCTATATACGCATCCGTAGTTGAGGATTGCTACAACCGATTCGCGGATTAACTGCTCAGCTTTCGTGCGGTGTAAACTTTCACGGCCGTCACGAATTTTATCCATTCTGCAGGGTTGGTTTTTACGAGGGCCTCCCCGATTGCTAATGCTCGCAGCAAACATAAATTATCACTATTATTAATAGAGACAATGGATCTTTGCTTAACAGCATCCACGGTGAGGCCTCTTTTACGTCTACCGACGGGCACCTCCACAAAAGTTTTTTTTTTACTTTTTTTTATTTATTTACTTATCAGTGTACAAAATACATGTATAGTGCAATGCACAATACATCCTATAGAAGTTGTCAAATAATTTCAAATCTAGGTTATATTTTAATGGCCCTCGTTTATCTTTCATTTTAACCTACACATTAACTTCAATGACAACAACAAAACAATAGCTCAGTGAATAAGGAGCGAGTCTACTGAGCGAAAGGAGTTGGGTTCAAATCCCGACCGTAGAAATTTTTTTAAACATTTTTCTTTAATCCCTTTGTAAGATATTATATTCCAGTAATGTTGTGATAACATTGTGCAATGTTACCATAACATTGCTGGATTATTTCAATAGGGAAAAAATTTTTCGAAAAAATCGAAAAAAAAATGTATAATACATTAATGTTCTGGGAATGTTGAATAAGCTTACTACAATATTACTGTAATATTACTTTCCATGGGTGAGTACGAAATATCGATCGAATCGATGTAATATTAAAACGGACAATCCACTTCGCAGCAATGTTGCCTGACCGTGGCCAGCTGGTTACGTAACCTTCCCGCAACATAATTGATCCTACTTTACTTACCAAAGTAACATTTCAGCAATATTCCCAGAGTATTGGGTGCTATATGGGATGTGTCGGTCCCATTTTAAGTTATAATCAAAGATTATACCCAAATATTTACAATACTCCGATCTACTTTAGTCCAGTCGGTAGAGATTTTTGATGGAAATTTTCTGGTAACTCGAATCTGACTATATAAATGTCTTCAAAGTGATGTGTACAATGACCAAAAAGTTTGCTGCCAAGAAATTTGATTAGGAAAAAAAGTTATTAACAATTTAAGTAAAAAATTCGCCGCCGTCGTGGTTATTTTGTAATAGCTCAGTAGGATGACTTCGTACTAAAAAATGATTCAGATCAAATTTTTTTGTTATTAAAAAGGCTACAAAATGGTATTGATCCGATTACGAAATTTGCAATAACAAAGTCGTGAGGTTGACGAGAAGTTAGAAAACGCCAATTTTTTTATGTTGCTGTGCAAAAGTTGATTATCAACAAAAAGTGACGAAACTTTAGAGAAATATAGTTCACTAAGTGTACAATAATCTCGCTAATGCCGAAAATCAAAAACGTAAAACACCGTGTCCAAAAGTTTAAACATTCGTCAAATTTTTTTGAGACCTTACTGACACTTGAAATTTAGCAAACAGTAAGTGTAAATAAACAGAAATCAAAAGAATTTTGAAAAAATTAGTTATCTTCATTTTTGCAGTTTTATCAAGGTTTTAAACGTCTCCCTAGTTGTATACGTCATCGATTTTTTCATTTTTCAACATGAAAATACTATAATTCATAAAATACACTGTCAGGTTCTAGAAGCGAGCAGCTTCAGCCTGTACCAAGCAAGCTCTTAGAGCCCCCCCCCCCCACTCTTCAAGGACTGAGCGTTGAAGAGCGCCAGAACAGTTCAGTTGTTCAACGGACCTTGACCAGTGAACAAGCGCCATAAAAATTATATCAAATACATAGCTCGATTATCAGTAATAAATAAGTATATTAAGTAAATAAACTCTTTGTCTTGTTTATTTACTTCTGCGGCACACAAGGACTAAACCCCAACAGGTTATGGGCCCAGCACGCTTCCACTGCGCATGGAAGAAGCTTGCCTTGTGTTTACGCGCAAGGTCGAATTCGTGTGTGACTGTGATTTTAGTGTTGTTTTCTTTTAGCTTGAGTAAGTGAAATATTCAGTTCGACTCGGCTCAGCGTGTAGCGGAAGTGTGCAGCGCGACGCGACGCAGCTCGAGATCCAGGAATTCACCTCCTCATCTGCTCGACTACATCTGCTTGACTACATCGATTTTTCGGCTTTATCTGTTGATTTTTATAGCCACCGACAGCTCGAAAATGGCCAACAAGAAAAGTCTGAGTTTCATGCACGATCTCAAAACGAGAGGTGAGTGTAAAATTCGATCAAGAATAAAGTCCGAAAAGCGACGCGATGCTGATCGAGATTCTGGGAATCGCGCGAGTCTCTCCGACGTTTGAAAAACAAACGAATGACCGCTAGCGCTGACGATCGCGCTGCCGTTGCCGCTGTTGCTGTATAGGCTACGCTGAAAGCTGCCGCTTGCGCTGGCGCTGCCGATGCCGCGCGTATTGCTGCTTGCGCCGGCGTTGCCGATGCCGCGCGTATTGCCGTCTGCGCTGGCGCTGATGATCGCGCTGCCGCTGCCAATGCCGATGGCACTGGCGCTGAGCGCGTGCGAATAAACTCGGCTCCACGCGGAAACGTCAGAGAGCGAGAGCAGCGAGTCGTGGTCGCCTGCACAGGCTGACGCCGCGCCATATTGAATCTCTGGAGAGAGGGACAGCGCAAGTATACGGCTAATGCTAGCGCTGGTGTTGGCGCTGGCGCTGAACTCGTCGCAAGCTGACTCGGCAGCGCGTGCAAATACTAAGAAGCGCTGACTCGTGAATACACATACGGGCTGATGACGCGCCAAATACGATCTCTGTATATGAGATCAATACAGTATGTATATACTGTTGGTGCGTGTAGTTGTAAGCGTTATGAAAGATTCTTCTTAACCTTCAACACAAAACTACACGCGAAACAAATTGCTCGATTTAAAACAATGCTGGAATACATATAATTGTACGTTTTAAAATAAATCTCGGTGCGAATGGATCCTTCGAGCCGAGAAAATATTTATTTCAAACAAAATTGCAAACCGGTGAAATTTAATTAATTTAAATTTTAAAGCTTGAATAAATTTAAGCTTGAATAAAGTTTAATTGCATATAATTAACTTGATTGATTTAAACAGATCAGAAGAACGTAGCTCTGTTTCTGCTACTCCAAGATCAAGAGCTGGGGATCTCCGAGCATCATCCGGATGATTATATTTTCCCAGACATAGATGAAGCTGGATGTGTTTGTATTGCGACGTCACGTGGTCAAAAATATGAAATAGGTAAAAGCTCGAAATACTAACGTTAGTTGTTGGATTAAAAATTAAAACTTTATACGTACGTAATGAATTTCAAAAGAAATTCTTAAAGCATGCTTTTCAGTCCCAAGTATATTGTCGACCGGTGTATGCAGTGTTGTGTATGTTGTTGCTGCTGCACTGTGTATACTGAAAATTTTACAGACCAATCATGGGTCAGGCAAGTAACCATACTCTTTGATTGCTGTTCGTCACTTGAGTGTGCTTAATTAAAACTGCCTTAAATTATTGTTGAGAAATTTATTTTGATTGTTGTTCGTCAAATAAATGACTCATTTGTTAATAATATTTCTAGATAATTCTACATTATCATCATCCATGCTGGAGTCTCTGAAAAGAGAGATAGAAAGAGCTCGAGTAGAAGATGAAGCTATGGAGGCCGAGTCCGTTTCTGGTCGACAGGAAACGCCTCAACCCCTTAAGTTCGATAAATCAGAAGAAATTGACAGCGATGTGGCCAAAAAGTCCGAGTTAAATGAGTCCGAGAAAGCTGGAAGCATAAAGCCTGGTGCATCCGCACTAAAAGAATTGGAGGCTAAGTTTGAGTCTCGGTTAAAAGTAAACCTACTCCAATCGTAAAATCACAACAAGTGGTAAATTTAAATTTGGGACTGAATAAAAGCTGTCAGAAGGGGAAATTTTTTAAGTCCGAGTTTGAATCAAAAATTGATTTGCATGCTGGAAAAGTTAATGAATCAGAATTTCTTAAAAATTCTGATTTCATGAACTCTACTTATTCTGGAGTTAAGTGTCACTTGAATCCTAAAAGGATTGAACTGTCACCAATTGTAAGCTCTTACAAACCAAATTCATTTTCAGAGTTAATAGAACGTCTGGCAGTGGCAGAAGCTGCAATTAGTAAATTCGACGACAAAATTGATCATGAATGCAATAAAGTGTATCAAGATGTGGTCGAAGAGTTTGCTAATTGCAGACGTTATGTGACTGAGAAGGTAGAGTCGATTGATGGCCATGTTACACGATGGGTTGAAGATGAGGAATGGGAAAGTAATCAACTTAAAATTGATAAACCAGCTGGATTTGAGAAGGATGGACCCACTCAATATGAGGACTCATCAGCTAGATTAAACAAGGAGTTATCGGTTGAAAAGACGGAAAAACCTGTAAGTAATGAACATCTGTCCGAATTGATACGAGCTGAAATAGAAAAAGCTGGATTGCAAAGAGACACCGGAAGTGTCACTGATAAAATAAAAATTGAATTAACAAATTCTCAAACTTCTCTCCGTAGAGACTATAAACTCACTACAAGCTCGAATATACATTCATTTATAGATTTTCTTAAATCTGAACTGACTGTTGCAGATCTATTGTATGTAATTGATTCGAATGCTATATCTCGTAATGTCGATGAATCAAAATTTGAAAAAGATAAAGTCAGAGTTAGAGATCTTATTATTAATAGAATAGATATGACATATTATGATAAAGTTTCTAATATAAAAGATCCCAAGGATTTATTAAATGAAATTAAAAGAATTAAAGAAAATGAAATCAATTTATCTACTGCAAGTTTGAGAAAACAGCTCCATAACATTAAATACAGACCGAATAAAGAAAAGGCTTCCGCATTTTGGGATAAGTTCGATAATATAGTTCGATTATATAATAAATTGCCCGATACTCCACCTTTGTCCGATGTAGAAATTCGTGATGCATTTTTTGAAGCTATCGTTTTGAATCTGCCACAAGTCAGAGAAACAGAGTTTCTAAATAAAAATGCAACAGGCAAACTGTTGTCAGTAAGTCAATTAAAGGACTATATTATACAGCAGGAAACAGCTCGAGAAACATCAACTGGAGGAACAAACCATGGCTAAAAGTTCGAATCAGCTGGAATAAAAACGTACCACGCGCAAAATATAAAGCCACACTGCTTCAACTGCGGTAATAAAGGGCATAGAAGGGAGGACTGCAAAAGGCCTGGAAAGATGTGCTTCAATTGTAAGCGATATGATGGACATATTCGAGTCGATTGCCCCTATAAGGGAGAACAGCTGGAAAAGATTCTTCAAGAAAATGAGAATCAAAGAAGGTATCAAAATTCATTTTCTTTCCGGGGTGGTAAACGTGGAACTTATCGTTGTGGCGGTAAACGTAATGCGGATGCACCGAAAAGCAACAATGCTAAGAAATTTAAGTCCGATAAAGGCTCAAATCGTGGAAATTCACGTGGAAAGAAAGGTCAAAACAAGCCTAATGAAAAGAATAAGGCAAACTCTGGTAAGTGTGAAGCTCTCTATGCGAACATGTCCGACGTTGTAGAATCTAGCGAAAATCAATTGATCAGATTTCTTGCAGATTCTGGTGCTACAGAACACATGACCAACTCAAAATTGATTTTTAGAACGTTTGATAATTCAAAACAGCTTGATATAAAATGCGCAAATGACAATGATGCTGCAATTATGAAATCGGAGGGAGTTGGTTGTGTTTCTGGTCACATGAGTAGTGATGATGTTTTATGCTTGAATAATGTAATTTACGCAAAATCATTGTCAGAAAATCTATTATCACTAAGAAAATTTGTTCATAAAGGCTTGAGTATTTATCTTGACAATAAGCGAATTGATATCTTTGACCCAAAATCAAACACTGTTTTTGTTTCTGGAATTTATGAAAAACCGTCTTGGGTGTTAGAATTGGAAATGGATAAAATCAATGAAACGGAAATTCCTTTAAAATCGCATACAAGTAAAGTAATCGCCTACATTTCAACAAGGCGTCAGGAATATCCGTACAAAGCGGTTACATATACTAAACAAAATAAGCTTGAGGAGAAAATGAATGTTGATAAGACGGAAAATCACGATCAGTCTAAGCTTCAAAAAGAAATTGTTGACAAAGATGGAACTTCTCAGCTGGAATATAATAATACTGATCAATCCGTTAATCAAACATTTAATGAACATGTGCAGACCGATTTCAATACATCAGATACAGAATTTGACAATAATGAGCCGAGCTCTGGTTACTCTAACTTTGAAAACACGTTGAGAGATAGAAAAATTTGCAATGTAAATAAGTCTGATGATATTGAAAACATAAATTACGAGTTCGGTGCGGGTAGTAGAGTTAATGAATTGAATACCAATAAAGCTATATTATGGCATGTCAGACTTGGACATGCATCATTAAAATATTTAAAAGAATTTCAAAGAAAATTTGCTAATTTTAAAGGTATTCAAGACATTAAATTCGATAACTCTGTACTGGATTGTGAAGCCTGCATTGTTTCAAAATTCAATAAATTACCCTTTAGCTCGACTAGACAAAGAGCGAGTGAACCACTCCAAATTGTTCATGCAGATACAATGGGTCCTATTAGTCCTACGTCGCATCCCAAAAAATACAAATTTATATCTGTATTTATAGATGATTATTCTCGTTTGGCAATGGCATATCCCATGAAACATAAGACCGAAACCGGAAACTGTTTGGAGTTGTTTATAAAAAGCTCGAGAAATTTACTTGGTAAAGACTCCAAATTCTGTTAACTTAGATGTGATCAAGGAACAGAATTTATAGGTGGATATACGCTGGAAGTTTTGGATAAATTTGGTGCTGAGTTGCAACTAGCCAGCCCTGATACACCAGAACATAACGGTGTTGCCGAAAGGTTCAACCAAACTATCCAAAAGAAAACGAGATCTCTTATATACGATACTCGACTGCCTGAGAATATGTGGGATTTAGCTCTGAATGCCGCCGTGTAATTCTATAATAGGACACCTCACAGCTCGAATAATATGGTACCTCCTCTGCAAAAGTTCGAACCTAAATTGAAACTCAATTTAAATCAATTAATACGCTTTGGAAGTATTGCATATATTAAGGTACAAAGAAAAACAGGGCCTAAGTTCGATCAGCTGGGAAAAAGAGTAGTTTTCATCGGATATAAACCGACTGGATACTTGTTTTTGAAGCCGGAAGAAGACAAATACTACGAAAGTAGAGATGCTCGATTTAATGAAAAAATTGTCTTTGGTGACAAATACAACAAAAACAGTATCAAGGACTGGAATAACACACTGGAGATAGTAACCAATGAAACAGGAATAAATAAACTTGATGAAGACAAAACTGTTCCGATCTCTGAAACGGAGGGAGAGAAACGGAAACGAGGACGTCCGAGAAAACAGATTGAAATCGAGCCTACATGGTCGAATCCGAACTCACTCAGCTGGAATATAATGAAGTAAGTGTTCTAATCGCTAGAACACAAGGTGATCCAATTTCATACAAAGAAGCTATGAGCTCTGAAAATAAGTTCGAATGGCAAAAAGCCATAAAAAGTGAGTTGGAATCCATGAAGAAAAATGAAGTTTGGGAAATTGTTGATAAACCTCTAATAAAAGTAGGAGAAAAACCAAGCATCATTGACTCAAGGTGGGTGTTAAAAACAAAAGTTGGATTAAACAATGAAACCAAATACAAAGCTCGATTAGTTATAAGAGGTTTCAAAGATCGAAATAACTACAACCTGGTTGAAACATATGCCCCTGTTTCTGGATTGGCACTCATAAGATCAGTGTTAGTTCTAGTCAACAAGTTCGATTTTGAAGTCCGACAGCTGGATGTTAAATCTGCTTTTCTGAATGGAAAAATAGATTGTGAAGTCTATATGGAAATTCCTGAGGGAGTTGACTGCTCAGCAGAAATCAGAAATAAGAAAGTCTGCAAAATTCAACGAACTCTGTATGGATTAAAAATCAGTCCGAAGAAATGGTATGAAAAATTCACTGAAACAGCAGTCAAGCTGGGACTACAGGCACATAATTCTGAGCCATGTCTGTTCACTTGGCGACAAGGAAAGAATCAACTAATATTATTGGTTTATGTCGATGACATACTTATATTAAAAAATGATTCAGATGAAAATTTATTTGTTACTAAAAAGGCTACAAAATGGCGTTGGTCCGATTACAAAAAAGTGTTTGTGTACAGTTTCCGAATATCATAAAGTGCAATAACACGTATATTTAACTCATCACTATGCACAATAACACTCACTTCTTGTTTGAACTCAGTAACGATTTCTTCTTGAAATTTTATTTAGAGAAAAAAATAAATAAACACGCATCGGTATATATTAAGCCTGCTCCGAACGATATATTCGACTCAACAACCGTTCTTGAGCACGAATCGAACAAGTCTACAGAAGGCTCATCACTTCGGTTATTACAAATACTTAACCGAAAAGTAAGCAGAAACTTAATTAGTTAAGTTTCAGGAATATTCCTGCTCTCTAAATTAGTTGCAAATTGTTCGGTTTGCTGCACCTTTCTACTAATGCACAAATAATAATTACGACCTAGGTAATTAACAAGAGAAGTTTAATTAGAAAACTAGTAATTTTCCGTTCGTAATAAGGTTTTCAGCTTATCCCTAGTTTATGTACGCAGAAATCTAACTGTATGACGTTAGAACTCTTTAATACTGTTATTTATACATACGCAGTAACAGTTGAATTTATATCCATTTAATACAGTACAAAAATGCATATGTGTGTATATATGTATGTATATATGCATAATATACGTAAATTTAAAGATAATAATAATACATTGTAAATTTAGGCTATTAAACACACCTTTTAGTAGAGTAGAAGCTGAGAAAAACAAAAAATACTCAGCATCTCGCTTTAAACGTACGCACGCGCGTCGCCGCGCAGATGCACGCCACTTACGATGGCCCCTCACCACCTTACGATACCACCTTACCACCACTCGCTGCGGCCGTCGAAGCATCATTTTACAGCGCGACTTCGACTCTTCGGTGCCCATATTTTATTATAAATATACAACTTAGAGACTTTCAAAATTACATCTACAAGCTAAAAGACTTGCTCTACACGAACGTTTTTGTCCGACGTTGATATGTTAAGTTATTTACGAGTATGGCGTATAAACGCAAAATGTTAAATATCTCAGGATGTAAACAACGAAAATTGAAAATTCTTTTTAAATTGTTGGTAAATTGGTCTATAAATTTAAATGTGATAGTGTATGTTGGGGTTTAGTCCTTGTGTGCCGCAGAAGTAAATAAACAAGACAAAGAATTTATTTACTTAATATACTTATTTATTACTGATAATCGAGCTATGTATTTGATATAATTTTTATGGCGCTTGTTCACTGGTCAAGGGCCGTTGAACAACTGAACTGTTCTGGCGCTCTTCAACGCTCAGTCCTTGAAGAGTGGGGGGGGGGGGCTCTAAGAGCTTGCTTGGTGCAGGCTGAAGCTGCTCGCTTCTAGATCCTGACACTCCCTCCTGAGCACTTCCAGCTAATCCAGCTAAATTGTTTCTCCTGTAAAGATGAATATATTAATTATTAAAGTCAGTATTAAGAATTAAGTTAGTCAGCTTTAAATGTAAATCGAATGGTAAAGCTTTGGTAAACAGATCGGCTATTTGATCTTTCGAAGCGATCCAGCTAACTTTGATCAGATTTCTTGTTTCACATTCTCGAACATAATGTTCTCGAACTTCGGACATATGTTTTAGTTTATTAGTAGTATTTACCTGAGAGCTAGCTATCGCTGCTCTATTATCGCACCAGAGTGTCATAGGCAAGAATTTACAGTCTATAATCAAGCTGAGGGAAATTTGTTAAAGCGACCATGCTTTGACATGCTTCGCTCATAGCCACATATTCGGCCTGACATGTTGACAAATCAACATAGTTTTGTTTATGCGTTTTCCAAGCTACTGTATCTCCAAACAACTTCACGACAAATCCACTGGTCGTCAGTGAGTTTTTACAGTCAGCAAAACTCGCATCAGAAAACCCTTGTATGTCATCAAGCTTACCTGTAAACTTTAAACCTCTACTCTTGGTGTGTTTTAAATATCTACAGACTCTTTGAATCATTAACCATTCCAGCTTAGTTGGTTTGATCTGATGTCTGCTCAGAACATTTACAGCGTAAGCTATATCAGGACGTACAGTATTTGCGAGATACAATAGTGAACCCACAATTTCCCTATATCTGGTATTACCAGATTTTTCCTCGAGCTGATTATCCTCTTCCTCTCTTTCTCTTCTCTGACGATTTATTACTTGAGCTGTGACCATAGGTGTTCTTTGTGGGTGTGCTTCACTGTATCCAAACCTTTTTAACATGTTTAAATGTGAATCTATCGCTAGATGTTGGAATATTGTAAATAATTTACTATGCGTCTCTTCGAGCCAAATCGTTTTTATTTATACAAAAATTTGCCAAACGTTTCAGGATATATCTATCCCCTCTTCAGTGGCTATATAATACAAGGTTATAAAATATTTAAAAATTCATTACAAAATATAAATTTAGTTACAAAAATATTGAAAGAATTTTTACCTAATATGTAAAAAACCTCCATCTTTCACATAGTAAAAAGACAAGGAATATCGCATATGGCGCTATAATTAAAACGTACAAAATTAATTATAAAAATGAAATTTACAAAACTTTTTTAAAAAAAAAATTAACTTACAGGATTTTGACTCGAGAATTAAAGAAAACCAGTACGGTTTTTTACCGGTGCCATTAGATGGCAATATGGCACCGGTCGAGGCTGGACAACAACTAGTGTCTCGACTGAAAATCGGACTATATAAAGCCCGCAATACATACATCAAACGCAGAACACATACTATGAATATAACAAAAATGTATATAACAAACTATAATGCGACATACGTTGGCGACGGATATTTCGAGCTTCATCCGTGTATCAAGAACGTATAACAGAACAGAGGTGGCACGTCTACTACTCAAGTGACAGAGCGGGGAGCCCAAGCCGCGTCGCAAGAAACGCTCCTAACATCACTGTATGACTATATAGTATACAGTATGGCCGGCGCGTTGCCAAGGCAACCCGGTCTCCCCGACCTTCCACTGGGCTGTTCCGCTCCGGCTCGCCAGCCAATCACTATCGAGCATGTGTTGGCTGAGTTGAAGAGAGCGCGAAGCGGCATGACACCTCTACCTGCATGCTAGGCTCCTGTATCAGGACAATAGGGAAATTGTGGGCTCACTATTGTATCTCGCAAATACTGTACGTCCTGATATAGCTTACGCTGTAAATGTCCTGTATCAGGAGCCTAGCATGCAGGTAGAGGTGTCATGCCGCTTCGCGCTCTCTTCAACTCAGCCAACACATGCTCGATAGTGATTGGCTGGCGAGCCGGAGCGGAACAGCCCAGTGGAAGGTCGGGGAGACCGGGTTGCCTTGGCAACGCGCCGGCCATACTGTATACTATATAGTCATACAGTGATGTTAGGAGCGTTTCTTGCGACGCGGCTTGGGCTCCCCGCTCTGTCACTTGAGTAGTAGACGTGCCACCTCTGTTCTGTTATACGTTCTTGATACACGGATGAAGCTCGAAATATCCGTCGCCAACGTATGTCGCATTATAGTTTGTTATATACATTTTTGTTATATTCATAGTATGTGTTCTGCGTTTGATGTATGTATTGCGGGCTTTATATAGTCCGATTTTCAGTCGAGACACTAGTTGTTGTCCAGCCTCGACCGGTGCCATATTGCCATCTAATGGCACCGGTAAAAAACCGTACTGGTTTTCTTTAATTCTCGAGTCAAAATCCTGTAAGTTAATTTTTTTTTTAAAAAAGTTTTGTAAATTTCATTTTTATAATTAATTTTGTACGTTTTAATTATAGCGCCATATGCGATATTCCTTGTCTTTTTACTATGTGAAAGATGGAGGTTTTTTACATATTAGGTAAAAATTCTTTCAATATTTTTGTAACTAAATTTATATTTTGTAATGAATTTTTAAATATTTTATAACCTTGTATTATATAGCCACTGAAGAGGGGATAGATATATCCTGAAACGTTTGGCAAATTTTTGTATAAATAAAAACGATTTGGCTCGAAGAGACGCATAGTAAATTATTTACAATATTCCAACATCTAGCGATAGATTCACATTTAAACATGTTAAAAAGGTTTGGATACAGTGAAGCACACCCACAAAGAACACCTATGGTCACAGCTCAAGTAATAAATCGTCAGAGAAGAGAAAGAGAGGAAGAGGATAATCAGCTCGAGGAAAAATCTGGTAATACCAGATATAGGGAAATTGTGGGTTCACTATTGTATCTCGCAAATACTGTACGTCCTGATATAGCTTACGCTGTAAATGTTCTGAGCAGACATCAGATCAAACCAACTAAGCTGGAATGGTTAATGATTCAAAGAGTCTGTAGATATTTAAAACACACCAAGAGTAGAGGTTTAAAGTTTACAGGTAAGCTTGATGACATACAAGGGTTTTCTGATGCGAGTTTTGCTGACTGTAAAAACTCACTGACGACCAGTGGATTTGTCGTGAAGTTGTTTGGAGATACAGTAGCTTGGAAAACGCATAAACAAAACTATGTTGATTTGTCAACATGTCAGGCCGAATATGTGGCTATGAGCGAAGCATGTCAAAGCATGGTCGCTTTAACAAATTTCCCTCAGCTTGATTATAGACTGTAAATTCTTGCCTATGACACTCTGGTGCGATAATAGAGCAGCGATAGCTAGCTCTCAGGTAAATACTACTAATAAACTAAAACATATGTCCGAAGTTCGAGAACATTATGTTCGAGAATGTGAAACAAGAAATCTGATCAAAGTTAGCTGGATCGCTTCGAAAGATCAAATAGCCGATCTGTTTACCAAAGCTTTACCATTCGATTTACATTTAAAGCTGACTAACTTAATTCTTAATACTGACTTTAATAATTAATATATTCATCTTTACAGGAGAAACAATTTAGCTGGATTAGCTGGAAGTGCTCAGGAGGGAGTGTCAGGATCTAGAAGCGAGCAGCTTCAGCCTGCACCAAGCAAGCTCTTAGAGCCCCCCCCCCCCACTCTTCAAGGACTGAGCGTTGAAGAGCGCCAGAACAGTTCAGTTGTTCAACGGCCCTTGACCAGTGAACAAGCGCCATAAAAATTATATCAAATACATAGCTCGATTATCAGTAATAAATAAGTATATTAAGTAAATAAATTCTTTGTCTTGTTTATTTACTTCTGCGGCACACAAGGACTAAACCCCAACATACACTATCACATTTAAATTTATAGACCAATTTACCAACAATTTAAAAAGAATTTTCAATTTTCGTTGTTTACATCCTGAGATATTTAACATTTTGCGTTTATACGCCATACTCGTAAATAACTTAACATATCAACGTCGGACAAAAACGTTCGTGTAGAGCAAGTCTTTTAGCTTGTAGATGTAATTTTGAAAGTCTCTAAGTTGTATATTTATAATAAAATATGGGCACCGAAGAGTCGAAGTCGCGCTGTAAAATGATGCTTCGACGGCCGCAGCGAGTGGTGGTAAGGTGGTATCGTAAGGTGGTGAGGGGCCATCGTAAGTGGCGTGCATCTGCGCGGCGACGCGCGTGCGTACGTTTAAAGCGAGATGCTGAGTATTTTTTGTTTTTCTCAGCTTCTACTCTACTAAAAGGTGTGTTTAATAGCCTAAATTTACAATGTATTATTATTATCTTTAAATTTACGTATATTATGCATATATACATACATATATACACACATATGCATTTTTGTACTGTATTAAATGGATATAAATTCAACTGTTACTGCGTATGTATAAATAACAGTATTAAAGAGTTCTAACGTCATACAGTTAGATTTCTGCGTACATAAACTAGGGATAAGCTGAAAACCTTATTACGAACGGAAAATTACTAGTTTTCTAATTAAACTTCTCTTGTTAATTACCTAGGTCGTAATTATTATTTGTGCATTAGTAGAAAGGTGCAGCAAACCGAACAATTTGCAACTAATTTAGAGAGCAGGAATATTCCTGAAACTTAACTAATTAAGTTTCTGCTTACTTTTCGGTTAAGTATTTGTAATAACCGAAGTGATGAGCCTTCTGTAGACTTGTTCGATTCGTGCTCAAGAACGGTTGTTGAGTCGAATATATCGTTCGGAGCAGGCTTAATATATACCGATGCGTGTTTATTTATCTTTTTCTCTAAATAAAATTTCAAGAAGAAATCGTTACTGAGTTCAAACAAGAAGTGAGTGTTATTGTGCATAGTGATGAGTTAAATATACGTGTTATTGCACTTTATGATATTCGGAAACTGTACACAAACACTTTTTTGTAATCGGACCAACGCCATTTTGTAGCCTTTTTAGTAACAAATAAATTTTCATCTGAATCATTTTTTCGTACGAAGTCCTCCTACTGAGCTATAACAGAAAATCCGCGATGGCGGCAAATTTTTTCACTTAAATTGTTAATAACTTTTTTTCCTGATAAAATTTCTTGGCAGCAAACTTTTTGGTCATTGCACACATCATTTTGAATACATCTGTGCAGTCAGATCCGAGTTACCAGAATATGTCCATAAACAGGTACTTTTCGGTCTCTACCGATTGGACTACTGAGCTTATTTCCTTGTATGCTTATATTCATATTTGTGGGCACACCATTACAGTAATTTCCAAAGGTTCTGTATATATTTTTCTTAATATTTAATATCAGTTTGTTTAGTGCTAACCAATCTGAGCTGTTCTCTAAGTAATTGTTCATTTTATTTTTAACGCCTTTCCAAGTTTCATCGACTGCATATACTGCTGTATCCTCTGCATAAGAGATGGTATTTAAACATATATCCTTTAACAAATCATTTACATATATTATAAATAATATCGGGCCTAGTATCGTACCTTGTGGTACTCCTGTAGTGATTGTTTTATAATCACTAGTGGTATGTCTTATTCTAACTTTTTGCAGTCTATCACATAGATAATTTATTAAAAGTTTATGAGCGCCTTATACCATAGTTGTATAATTTTTCAAGTAGTGTGCCATAATCGACAGTATCGAAGGCTTTGGCTAAGTCAAGAAAAGTTATGATGATTGGCTTGCTTTTATCCAGATTGTCTAATATTAATTTTATTAAATAATTTAAAGCATCTTTGGTACTTTTCTTTTTAATAAAACCAAATTGATTGGTTGCCAACAGATTATTTTTCTGAAAGAAGGATTGTAAGCTAGCATAGATAATTTTTTCAAAAACTGTGGCTAAATTAGATATTAAAGATGTTGGCCTGTAATTAGCTACTTCCATTTTATTTCCAGCTTTATGTATAGGTATTATTTCGACTGTTTTTAAGGCCTTAGGCCATTGTGCAGTTAAGATACATAAGTTAAATATATGAGTCAAAGGGTTAGCAATATAAGACTTCTAACAATATAAGAATCTCTTTCAAGACTTATATTTATGCTACCACTACCACCTTTTTTATTTTTCAGATTACTGATTATTGAAATTATATCATAATCTTTAGTAGGCTTAAGATAGATAGTGTTTGTATTAGGAGGTGCTAAATGCAATTGTTTCCCTAAGGGTTTCGAGATTTTATCACTTAGATCTTTTCCTATAAAGCTGAAGTATGAATTGAAATGATTGGCAATTTTTAACTTATCATTAATTATATTATTATTGATTGTTATTTCTGGCACAGAACCGTTTTTCATAACATTTTTTCCTAATGTATTTTGAATAATTTCCCAAATTTTTTTACCATTATCTATGTTATTCTGTATCTCTTCTGAAAACTACATATTTTGAAAGCAGATCTGGACCTGCCAGAGTGCTCTTCTACGCCGATATTTAACTAAAGTCTGAGGTGAATGACAAAAATAGAATTTATTTTAGCCTTCAAAGACACATTGTACCTGGAATATGACATATATAAAAATTTTTTTATATCGATAACATTATTTATAAGCTAATGCCATTATATAAAACATTATTTAAAATGTCAAGTTAATAAAAACATATAATTCAATTTTTCATTTTTTAACATTTTAAAGGTGTATCAGTCCCCTTAAACATTGACAGATGTTCATTTTTTGATTGCTGATTTTGAGAAACATTTAAACCCCTCTAGCATTTTAAAATTAAGTTTATTTGAAAGATATAGATGTGGTATTGAATGCGCTGACTAAAAACACACTTTTTGAAAAAGTTTTCAGGTAGAATTGATACAACCTTTTTAACAATTGACTAAGTATTCGAAAATTTGCTTTAAATGTATAAACTACTTCAAGATATAAAATCCGATTGCGTTAAACTTGATTTGTAAAACCTAGAATCATCTAAAAATCTATGAAAGCTGTTGAAAGCATATCTTTGCCATGAAAATGCTGCCAAATATAAATATTCTATAATCTATTTATTAAAGGAATACAATTTATTCATAAATAATACTTATAATATAAAAATTTCTATAGTATTATATTCGAAATACAAGATATATTTACATGCTTAATTTATTATAATCTATTAATATTCTGAAAGTATGCGTGACAATTTTATTTAATTTTGAAGAAAATACAATTACTGGTACCAAAATATAAATGTAAATTATATTGTGGATCCATGAATTATTTATTGAATACGTTTAGTTTCTGTACAATAATAAATATATCTTGAATTGTACTTAACATTTTATTAAATAATTTCATAACCTTTTAGAGGTGAACTGTCAAATGTATTGTATATTGATCTATAAAAAAGTTTTATTTTATCTACATTAGATGTGAATAGATTGGTATCCCATAAATAAATAAATTACATTAAGAAACTTATATATAAACATCACAACTTAATAATTAAAATAAAAAATACGTAGACATCAAAACTTAAAATTGTTAAAATTTTACCATGAAGAAGCTGTGGTTTTAAAAAAGTCTAAAATACACAAAATGTTAGTTATACTGGATATATATGTCGTAATAAGTATGTTAACTTAATAATTTTGAATTTTTTTAAAAATAATCTTTGAATCAATCATTTTGGGCTAAATTGAATAAACTAATATTATTGATTTCTTGAAGTAGCTGTTTAAAATATATTAATTTAAAATTAAAAAAGATTCAGGTTTACTCTTACTCCAACAATAAACTAATTTCAGGAATTCAAAAGCAAAATTTATGGTTCATCCGATCCTATAGAGAATTAATATATATAAGTATAATTTAAAATAAATAAACATTTCGTGCAAAAAATCCTACACGTCTTAAAGTACAAAATAATCATAAATTGTTCCTTCTGGAATCATTAATTAATCAATTTCGACTGCAAATGATAAAATTAATAAATTTTTTGTATATTGCGATTGTAATTAACATTATTTATCTTAAAGATCTGAATAAATTCAGATGTACTGTATATATGAGTTAAAGGATAGATTCTTGGTATACAAAACAAAAAAAATTTTGGCTGACTGACCTCGCACAAAATCATTCACATGTAGGTTAAATATGCTTCAGTAAATAAAATAATAGTTTAAAAAATTAATATATATAACATATAAATTTGTAAAAATTCGATTGATAAATATGTGAACGAACTTACCAAAACATAGATATACTAATATTAAAATTTGTATCTTCATTGAATCGTTGATGATTGATGAAAATTTAAAAAATTTATGTATTTAGTATAATCCATTAAATAAAGATTTTACGTAAAATGTTATATTATTCCAAAGAATCTAACATTGAAGATTCTACAAAAAATTATTTTCAACTTAATTTCAGGATACTGTGATACTATGATACTTCTGCGCAGAATCAAACTGAGATGTAAACGTATACTTTGTTTTTTACGACTAAAGAGAAATAACGACAAAATATTATGAACAAATAAAGAGACAAAGTTTTTTTACATATACCATAAAGCGTTTAACAAACAAAGTTTCTGAATAAAAATGCTGAATCCTGCATAAAACCGAGGACTTAGTTTATATTAATCTGTTTAATACGAACAGAAGCATTTTAAAGTAATGCTTATTTAAGAAATTACTAGTCAAAATTTAATTAGTATGCAAAAAATGTTCTTAGCGTTTGATCGAAAATTTTATTCTATCGATTTATGTAGTTTTTATATTACATTTATAGATAGGATTACTTGTTATGTCGAAATTGTATAGACAAGACACAGCAATTATAAAGACGCAATTTATTGATAAGAAAGCTTGCTATCCGATACCAAAAAATCCGATAAATTATTCCAAAAATATTAAGACATCCTTAAAAGAAAAAAAATTTTATATTTAAAAATTTTAAAGAATCCTGTCATTAAAAATACTTTAATTATATTTTGTACAATAAAGTAAACTCAGTTGAAGATTTTTATATTATATTTAAGAAAAAAATGTTATATTTATAATAAATAACAATGTATTCCAGGGCAGGTAGTTGTCAAACTGTGCGATTGGTCGCCTAATGTGCAATTTTGAGCTGTTCGTGTACAAAAAGATTAGATCTACGATTTACGTTTTTTTTTTGTGCAAATTTTCCCATATATGCTGCGATTCAGTACGAAATCTGTAAAATAGTCAAAAACTTAATTTTTCTTCTGAGTTTTGAGGCTTCGCGAAATTTGTAATATTATAAATTCAAATACCACTATGAAATTGTATCTATCTCCTAATGAAATTTTTATAAGACGCTCAATGGCTCCTTTCGAAACTAATGTGCATTACGTTCGGAATATATCATCGGTTGCAAATAATATTGACCTATCTCGGCGAAGCTTTGTGTGCAAATTCTGTGCATATGTGGAAGGTTACCATTTTAAAGTAGTGACAGATCATTCAAGCTTGAAATGGCACTGCAATTTACGTAATCCTAATGGTCCATTAGCTCATTTGACATTAGAGTTACAATCTTGTGATTACGAAATCGAATATCGAATTGGCAAGGAAAATTATGTTCTAGATGCGTTATCGCGGATGTTTGAAGAAGATGATTTAGATAAATAGCAAATGGCATCTTTGAAAGAGATTCAAGAAACAATTGAAGATATGTGGTATTTGCGGAGGTATGAGCAAACATTAAAAATACCTCGCGAATGTTCAGAGTGGTAGATAGTTTCTGGTAAGCTGTGTTATTTTTTTTATATTTTTTAGTTTTACAGCCTTCTCAAATCCTCATACGAGTTTTATATGACTGTTCATTGCATGCGCTTGTGAGTTGTCAATTTCAGTACATTGAGTCCACTATTTTTAAATATTTGTGCAGAGTAGTGGGGACCTACAGTTTTATGTACAGTAAAATATACACGTTGTGTACACTAGAATCCAAACCACTGAAGCTCAGATATACAGACACTTATGTAAACAAAAAGGTGTTCCCAAAATCATCAAGAGTCTGGCTTACACCCAGGACCTCTTGATTACTAGCACGATACTCTACCGATTGAGGCATTGTCGCTCTTAAAAGCTGTATCATTACAAACCCGAGCCAACACGTTCATAAGACGTGTGCTCGTAACAACAAGACGTTCTAGAAGATATGGATACTTGGAAGCTGGTGATGCCCAGGGAGAAGATATTGCAATTTCTTCGCTAATTGCATTGCGAGTCTACATCCGGACATTTGGGCCGTTGCAAGACGTATGAGCGAGTCGCAAGATATTTCTACTAGAAACGAATGTATAAAGTTGTCAAAAATTTGTTAAATCATGCGCTGTTTGCCAACAGTGTAAAATTGACCAACTGGTACTTGCCAGTACCATGAATGAACGAATGCTAGTTGGACAATGGGAGGTTGTTGCAGGTGATATGATGGGTCCATTCCCGAGATCTAAGAATGGATATACCTATTTGCTGATCCTGTTAGATGTGTTTACTTGGTGGATTAAAGTAATACTTCTGCGTAAAGCTAATGGTATTAGTATCAAAAATACTTTTAAGGAGCGTATGTTTTTAAGATTTGGTCCTCTGAAATATTTGTGTCCGATAACGGTACAGAGTTTCGTAACAAGGTTATGAATAAACACATAACAGAAAGCAGTGTTGAGCATTAGACGACATCGCCGTATCATGCGTACACGAATTCTGTTGAGCGTGTGAATCGATCATTCAAAATAATGATAACTGCATTTATTGAGGAGGAGCATAAGTTCTGGGATAAGTATTTGCCAGAGTTAAATTTTGCATATTATACATCCGTGCAATAGTCTACAGAAGTTAGTCCAGCATTCCAGAATATGGGAAGAAACCCTGCGCCACCGCTTAGAATTAGTTGAGAAGAAGAAATATCTGCTAGAGAAGAAGCTCAGAAAATTGCGGTGAAGAACTGGGAAGAGCGGATGTATAAACTTGCATTTTGCTTTGCATTAATATACTAATGAATTTATCTATCTCTTTAAGCTAAAAAAATTTTTTAAAAAAAAAGATTGAAATTTAATGATTTTTTCAAAGAATAATATAAGTGCGTTTCGCCCGGGACTACTCGCTGAGCTCATCAGTAAGATGACGAGTAGTCCTATATTAGACGCAACATGATATGCCTGGAATGAGTGTTACTTATGGAAAAGAATAATAAATTAAACTAGTGGATCACGAAAAATTGTGATCCATCTAGTGGAAGAAATCTTATATTATATTAAAGTGAAACACTTTTTCTCCAGTTCTCCGGTTCTCCGGTAACTCAGAATTTCTAAATAACTTTCTTTAGAATACCTTATTTTTTTAAATTAGAGTGGCAAATTTAGTATTTTTATTGAATAATAAAATATTTTTGGGCTTTTAATTTATGGGTCTTAAGGTTTTGGGCCTTACAGCTTTGGGCCTTGAAATTTTGTGCTTTATATTTATTGGGCCTAATATTTTTGAACCTTATAATTTTTGGGCCTTAAAATTTTGGATTTTGCATTTTTTGGGCCTTATATTTATTAAGCCTTATATTTATTGGGCCTTACATTGTTCGGCCTTATAATTGTTGGGCCTTACATTGTTCGGCCTTATAATTGTTGGGCCTTTCATTGTTCGGCCTTATAATTGTTGGGCCTTATATTGTTTGGGCCTTAAATTTTTGGGTCTTATAATTTTGGGCTTTGCATTTTTTAGGCCTTATATTTTTGGGCCTTATAATTTTGGGTCTTATATTTTCTATACCTTACATTTTTATAAATTATAATGTTAAAACACTTGATGCAGCAGAACATAACCTGAAAATGCTGTAAAAAATTAAATTAATTATTAGTATTATCCATTCCTTCCAACGTTTGCCAGCATTTTTGCTGCCCGACTCTCACGGCGGGGACGTGTTCGTAAGGTTCAATTTCGACAGTCATGTTCCAGCGCTGCATTTAAATAAATGCTGCATCCGTTTTTATGATTTCAGCGCTGCATTTTAATTAATGCTGTAGCCGAATTTCGAGACATTTTTTTGCATTTAATAAATTCCAATAAATGCTTTAAAAGTTCTTTGTCATTTCAGCGATACATTATGTTGAATGCTGCAGCCATTTTTTGGTATTCCAGCGCTGCATTTTAATAAATGCTGCAGCCGTTTTCTATAGTTTCAGCGCTGCATTTAAGGGGTTATGCCTGAGTTAAAATTCAAAAAAATCAAATTTTTTTTATTTGACTTTTTTACGTCAAATTTACTGTAGAATATATTGCAGAAACCCTTTTTGCCCGAAAAAAATTATTTACAAAGTTATAGGCAAAATACTAAAATCAAACAATTTGTTAAAATTGCGTATTATTCATAATTTGTTTTATAACGCTTTTGATTATTCAAAACAATTGTGTTTTTATAGAAAATTTAATATAAATTTTCTATAAAATAGAAATGCATTGCATTTAAATAAATGCTGCAGCCGTTTTTATGATTTCAGCGCTGTATTTGAATAAATGCTGCAGCCAAATTTTGAGACATTTTTTTTACATTTAATAAATTTTAATAAATGTTTTAAAAGTTCTTTGTCCTTTCAGCGATGCATTCTGTTGAATGCTGCAGCCGTTTTTTGGTATTCCAGCGCTGCATTTTAATAAATGCTGCAGCCGTTTTTATGATTTCAGCGCTGCATTTTAATAAATGCTGTAGACATTTTTTGCAATTTCAACCACAAGTTTATAAAATTTCTTTGTATACAATCTTCTTAGTGTAAATTTTTTAAATTTTTTTATTGTTTTCTTCTATTTTGGCATTGTTCATTAAAAATAATTGTAAATTTTCTCTATTTTTTACCCTAGATAGAGCAACATACAATAGACCGTGTCTAAATACTGGCGATGGCAGATTGACACCAACTTTATCATATGACTGACCTTGTGATTTATTTATTGTCATTGCGAATCCTAACCTAATAGGAAATTGTTTTCGACGCATATTAAATGGCACTTCCTCTTTAGATGGAGATAGAGTTATTCTCGGTATCATTAGTAATTTTCAGACGTTTTTTCCGTTCAAAATTTCTGCTTGAATTGAAAACGTAAAAAGATTTTTTATTGCCAATCGAGTTCCATTACAAAGACCTTCATTAATGTTCAAGTTTCTTAATAAAATTACAATTGCTCCAATTTTTAATTTTAATTTATGCGGAGGAAGTCCTTTGGGTGTTAAGGAATTTACAAATTCCGTAGGTAACATAACATCTAAGTTTTCTCCGTTGTCAGCTTCAGCTGCATCTATACTAAGATATTCAACGTAGCATCCTTCCAGAATAGTCAGTATTTTATTAATGATAATATTTCTGTTATAATGTCTCCTTCTTGTGATATTAGATCAAAGGGTATTTCTAATACTTCATTTTCTTCTTCGAATACATTTGAACGTTTTCCGTCGCCCAAATTTAGTAGCCATTGTTTAAAATTGTTATCATTGTTAGATACTCGGAGGTTTTCAGTTAATGTCATTTGTTTAATGTAAGACCATAAGTGACTAAACTTTACTGAATTTTCAATTACTTTAATACGACTACCATGTCGAACAACTGGTAATGTTTGTCTAAAATCTCCTACTACAAGCATAATTTTACCACCAAACACTTCTTTTACGTCGCATAAATCTTGAAAAAGACGGCCAACTGCTTCAAATGCAAATTTCGATGTCACAGGGATTTCATCCCAGATTATAATTTGTACATCTTTTAATTTTATTCCGTTTATAGAATTAGGTTTAATATTACAAGTTGTACAATGAGTGATATTCAATGTTAATTTAAATGTAGTATGTACTGTTCTTCCATTATCCAATAAGTTTGCTGCAATACCGGTCCAAGCCACACATAAAAATGTTATATTGTATAGTTTTAAGTAGTATATTAAAACGTTAAGTAAATAACTTTTTCCGCTCCCACCTGTTCCATCAATAAAAATACACATCTCCTGTTTACAACTTAAACTTTCCAAAACTTTATCCTAGATATATTTTTGATGAAGATTAAGGGATTTAACTTCGGTTCGTAAATTATGCAGCATGTTGCCTTTTTCATACACATTCATTGCACCATCGTAATCTTCAACATAAGAACTTATAGGAGGCAAGTGAAAGTCACTTAACGAAAATCCGTTCACTTGTAAGACTTTATCAATTGAATTTAATGCCATATTTTCACCTACGTTTTCATTAATTTTAAAATGATAAAAATGATATTTGTATTTTTCATATAAATCTCGTGCATGTATAGGATTGTGAAAAATACAAATAAAAGCAAATAATTCACATAGTACTGTAGGAAAATCTATTTGTAATGCTTCTTGCAAATATTTGTCCCATTCTTCATCTTCATTAACAAGCTGTTTGGCTATACCAGCTTAAAAATTGTAGGATATAAAATTCCGTTAACAGTACGCAAATCTTCGAATGATGTTAGTCCTTTGACATGCAAAAGTAACAATCTAACAAATATCGTTCCCGATCTTTCGGACTTACCAAATACATTCTGCTTAAAATTGGTTTTGTACTTTTTTTTCTTTTGTTCCATTTTATCAGTTTCTCATCAAATGAATAATGTATTGGTATTTCGGAATACAAATAATTCTTTGCTTCAACATCCGTTTGATTTAACTTAAAAAATGCAGTTAATGTAGTTTCTATTATTTTATTTAAAACTTTTTGTATTTGTCCATGTTGAAAGTATATATATGGTCCATCTTTATCATGAACAGCTAATCGTTTTATTGTATGTGAAATTTGATGTAAAGAATATTCTAATAATCTATGCATAGCTTCTGGTGAACTCAAATATCTTGTATTAAGATACTGATTTATTTTATCATATTTGTATTCTATATCATCGTTATTTGAAGTTTCATTTATATCATTATTATTGTCTGCAAAATTGACGTCTGCATTACGAATTTCAACAAAAGCACAATCATGACCTTTATTACAATATTTAAGTATTTAATAAATTGAATTGTTGAACATACTTCTACATTAATATGACAGTTAAATTTTAATAATAAGAATGGATTATAGGGGACAACATATCGATTGTCAGCTGCTCTTAGAGAATTTATGTTTTTATAAATAACTTTTCTACCATAATTTTTTCGTTTATATATTGTATATCCTGTTGCTTGAAAACTTGTTATATTATTGTAATTTTTTGGAAAGTTTTTTGTACAACTTTTTGTATTTTTATACATGCAAGGAAAATTTATATTTATTTCTCCACAAGGGCCGTGAATCATGAATTGTCTTACAATACTATGTAACTGCGGATACATATTTTCATTTGGGATCTCTGCACTTATTAAATCATCTACTTTCTCAGGAGTATCAAGTTTATAGTTTTTGTCCAAAAATAACAACATATGCATGTGTGGCAGTCCTCTCTTTTGAAATTCTATAACATATGTATAAGCGATGGTTTTTCCGAAAATTCCATCTTTTATAACCAATTCTTTAAATTCCTTTAATTTTTGTTGAAATATTTTTGTTACGAGATCTGGTCGATCAATTGAACTTCCATATTTTTCCAAATTTTCTGTTATTTTTTCCAATTGGGACTACGTGTCATTGTTAAGAATAAATCAGGTTTTCCGTAACGATTAACCAGTGGCATAGAATCAATATAATTTTGTTTCAACTGCCTAGGACTTCCGGTAAAACTTGATGGTAATATAAACATTTTACCAATTTTCATACCTTCTGATTCTTTTTTTTATGCAAATAATCCATTACATCTTTATAGCAATCGCTTCGTAAAACATTTTGATTCTTTCTTAAAAAATATAATTTGGAACTCTCGACTTTAACAAATGCATCTATTATTGCCTGTTGAGATACCTTACCTAGATTTAAGTATGGATTAAATCCATTTCTTACACTGAGTTTGTAATCGTAAAATTGCAAATTTGAAATGTTATTATTACCAAAGTTACACTTCATATTACGCATCCATCGATAACCACCATTTGGATATATTAATGGATATGTCATCGGATCAGTTTGTTTACTTATTAGTGGGATGCTAATTGGTTTATTACGTTTAGAATAAATGACGATATCACGTTCGATTGGTGGTTGACCACCTTTGCCAACAGATACCATTGCAACTTCATTACAAGTAGCTTCATTATATCTGTTTTTATCTAAATTATCATTTCGTTTAATTGACATTACGACATTTCTTGGTTTGCAATTCATTATATTGCACCGTTTTAATTCTTCCATTTCTACTTCGTACATCATTTTGTATGCTTCAACATATGGATTAACTTTTCTCAGTAATTGGTCTAATTGACTTAATAAATATAATTTTGTATCGTGATTACTTTTGTTAGCAAGGCGTTAAGTTGTTGTCATTTCATTATCTAAAACATGTAATTGACCATATTTTGGAATTTTATTTTTATTTGGATGCAAAGCATAAACATTGTGATATATTTGACTGCAAATTCTAATAACTTGCGAAGCTATTCTAGACATTTTGTCGAAATTTGCTCCAAAACTGGCAAACGCTAGAGAATTATTGTATAATCGAATATTTTTTCGAAAATTGATACTTTTAGTAGCCTTTGTGACAACAGTTAGAAAATTCTTTTCGGATGTATTCAAAAGCAAAATGTTTGGCATTACAATATTTACAGATTTCAGTCATAGGACCGAAATAATTTTCTTTAATTAAATTTTCATCAAATTCGATGTTTACAATTCGACCGACATTGTAATTGTTCGGTACTCATATTTTTTAATTTATGAATTTTCTTTTGAGCCTTTTATTCTCTTGTTCGTGATTTTTGCTGTTTTTGGTATTTTGATAAGCTTCTTTTTTTCGTTCATGTGGTAATTCTTCAAAAGTCATGTTTTGCTTTTTTTTTAATTTTGAATTTTTGATTGCTATATTTTTTTTGGCTTTTTCATCATTATCAATCTCATTATTGATACTGTTCAAATTAAGTTTTTCCAAGTCTAGAATTATACATGTTTGATTTATTTTCTTATCAACCGTAATTTGATTATTCACTTCCATGTCAAAATTGGAATTTTCATTACCTTTTTCACTTTTATAATAGTTATTTTTAAAAGTTTGTAGTTCAATTAGTAATTGTTCTCGTATTTTCATTTCCATAATCTTTATTTCATCTGTATTAAAATATAAAATTTCTTCTATGGGATGAAATTTGTGAACGAGATTTCTTTGATTTGACATTACAGAAAAGCTATTGTCATTATTGCTATAAAACGTATTTTGCAAGATTGGAAACATATTAATGCGACGTGTTTCATAGATTCTAAATAAGTGCAAACGCATCTTAGAAATGTCAAATTCTAGATTACACGGGCATAAATTATATAGAATTGCGACGGCAAAAGCTATAGCAAAAATACCACAATCATAACCATTACTTTGTGTTTGCATTAAACTGTCATATATATGTATAATGTTATTCTCATAATACATGTAGATCCAATGACCACTTTTAGAATTTCCAGAAAATAGTATTTGTATACATTCCCTATTCATTGAAACTGGGATACTATTGTTCGGATTTTGTATCAAAATGGGTGACTGTATATCAAAATTTGAACTGGATTTAAGAATTTCATTAAACTCATACATATGTAGATCATTCAATATAGAAGCCATACCTGTATATGGCTTCATTCCCTTCACAATAAACTTATCTTCTTAAAACTATTTTAATTAACAACCTGCAACAAACAATTACTAAGGTTTGGATTTATTATTATACTTTCTTTAAACTGAAAAATATATAAATTACTTTAATTGAAAATATATGATTTTCGATCCTGAGCAGTTTCTAGAAAACTTCAAGTTATCTTAAATTATGCTGTAACGTTGCGGAAACATTTTTTAACGTTTCACACAGATATTCGAATAAATTAAAAAAGTTAATAATTAACACTTGCGCGATGTTACCATCGACAAAGTGAGCTATCCAAATGAAAATCCGATGACCATTACTCTTTCGGATTCTAAACTTTCGATATAAAATGCAACTACATTACGTAAAGGAGAGGAGAGTTTCTAAAGCTTCTAAAGTCACAGATATGTACATAAGTGGAAATCCACGGAATTTCGGAAACAACTCGTCCGGAAAAATTGCAAATATATTTCTTGAAGGCACACCTACTAGGCCTGTTTTTTCTTGTTCTTTAGGTCATTATGAAACAGAAAATACTCGCGCGCATGGGTTATCGTAGGGTACAAACCGAGTAAACACGTATTAAAATCATTTTTTTCTCTTTTTATCAAATATACTGAATTATCTACCGTATAAAAATTTTTTTGATTTTTTTCTTATATACAGTATTAAAGTACATAAAAAGGCCTGCAATTTGCTTATAAATTTGTCAGAATGGGATGCACTGGTCAAAAGTTAGTCACGTTTGAAGACAACAAACTTTGCTTTCGCCCCTGGTAAAAGCTTGCCGATACTTTCTGCTCAGTACTCGAGAAAGCGGCGATATCCGTTGCCAAGAATACAGGCGGCGAAACGGCCGAGATCAGCTGCCGACAATTCAGGCGAATATGCATTCAGGTTTCATGCAGAAACCAGGCAACATTGCGTTTATCTGCATGTTTATAAAAATTGTTGTTATTTCAGATAAGCCAGTGCAGTATACTCTTCGCGTGTGTTGATTTTCGGAACAAACTGTTTCGATTATTTGCGTAAATATTTGTTACATTTTTTAATGTAATTCACCAGTGCACTAATCCCGTATTCAGGGTTTCAAAGAATTAATTCCTTCACGGATTTAATTCCATGTATAATTCACAATTCCTTTGAGGAATTATGAATTATTTGTCGTATAATTCATAATTCCTCAAAGGAATTGTGAATTATTTGTGGCATAATTCATAATTCCTCAATGGAATTGTGAATTATTTGTGGCTCATGATTCCTCAAAGGAATTGTGAATTATTTGTTGCATAATTCATAATTCCTCAAAGGAATTGTGAATTATTTGTCGCATAATTCATAATTCCTCAAAGGAATTGTGAATTATTTGCGGCATAATTCATAATTCCTCAAAGGAATTGTGAATTATTTGTCGCATAATTCATAATTCCTCAAAGGAATTGTGAATTATTTGTTGCATAATTCCTGAAAGGAATTGTTCGCACAATTCATAATTCCTCAAAGGAGTTGGAAGTTATGAATTATTTGATCATTTTTTTGATTTGTATAATATATTCTCCTATATGAGGCAATCTACGCAGAGTCGGACACTTCCCTTCTCAAAAATGGAAACTGGGCAATTTTGAGGGCACACTCAAAATACATTTTTAAGAAGGGAAGTGTCCGACTCTGCGTAGATTGCCTCATATAGGAGAAAATATTATACAAATCAAAAAAATCATCAAATAATTCATAACTCCCAACTCCTTTGAGGAATTATGAATTGTGCGACTTATAATTCACAATTCCTTTGAGGAATTATGCCACAAATAATTTACAATTCCTTTGAGGAATTATGAATTATACGACAAATAATTCACAATTCGTTTGAGGAATTATGAATTATGCGACAAATAATTCACAATTCCTTTGAGGAATTATGAATTATACGACAAATAATTCACAATTCGTTTGAGGAATTATGAATTATGCGACAAATAATTCACAATTCCTTTGAGGAATTATGAATTATGCGACAAATAATTCACAATTCGTTTGAGAAATTGTGAATTATGCGACAAATAATTCACAATTCCTTTGAGGAATCATGAATTATGCCACAAATAATTCACAATTCCTTTGAGGAATTATGAATTATGCCACAAATAATTCACAATTCCTTTGAGGAATTATGAATTATGCGACAAATAATTCACAATTCCTTTGAGGAATTATGAATTATGAATTGCGTAATTCAAATTTTTGGAACCCTGCCCGTATTTTCATAAAATATGTGGCATATTGTTAGTGATCAGTGTGTGTAATTTGTTTTAGATTTACTCATAACCGTATGCTGCTAAAAAAAATAAAAGAAAAACTGAATATTTAGTTTGTATTTATAGTGATTACGTGTCAAATAAGTTGAAATTTGTGGAAGACTTAAAAATTGAGAATACGATTGTTGTCTATCAAGTCTATCTACTGAGCCTGTTGAAAATAAAGAAGAGTGAGGAAAATCAATCCTAATGAACCTTTGAAGATTGGTGTCGCTTCAAGTTCAAAAGGTAAATTAAATATAAATGTGATTATTATATAATTTAATCTACTTCCCTGTTATAGGTATTAAAAATATAAATCTATTATTTACCTATAATCTAGTACATTAAGTACCGATGAATCATATTAGGAATGAGGACGGAAAAGGGTTTTGCAGCGAATGAGAAATACATGATTACAGGGCCAAGCAACGTACTATGTAACACAAAAAATGGTCTCATTAGATAAATTGTAATTGCATTTCATAAATAAGATAAATTAATTAAAAAGTAACTATTAAATTAATAAATTAATTGATGTTAAAAATATTTCATATTTTATTAAATTAATATGAAAAATGATCTCATGTATGCATTAATATATTAAGACGGTAATGCAGGGAGCGACTGTCGATAAACGACAGCAGTCGGTAAAAGGCCGACCAGATGGCGCTAAAGGACTACACAGTTCGAGTTACGACACCAGGCGGCAGCAACAGGGCACACAGACGGCGGAGAGAAGAGTATAAAAGGGCCAGAGAAACACGAGGAAAGACACTCTCTGGCTGGCGAGCGCTAGGAGCAGACCCCTACCAAGATAGATCTCTGGCTTTCTAGTATCTCGGAGGTACGCATTGGGAAGTTACGAGCTATCGCTCAGACGACCCGTGTGAACCTATCACACTCCCCGTATACCAACGTGACCGCCAGTATTGTTAAAGCTGAATACTAATAAACTTTTAACATGATATTAATTAATTAATTTTATTGAATATTCCTCCTCACTTGCGATGGGTGACCTTCATGATCTTCATGGATTGAAGGGTCATTCCACTACCAAGTTATATCCAGGAGGTGACTGATCGATTCCCCTTTCTCACGCTTGGGCTTTCGAGTCAGTCATTCTGCTGCACCGGATATTCGCGAGCAAGTGAATAGTCTGGAAGCTGCATGTGTCTAAGACTGCATGTGTGCGCAGGATAGAGTAATCCAAACCACATCCAATCGAGCAGCAACCCCTATGCAACCTCTGTATTAGAGCTTGCTTAGGCGTAGGGATCGTTGACAGTTAGCATCCACCGTGCACTCCCCAACTAAACCTTCTTCCCTATTAACAGACTTTTCCCACCTCAGTAAAGGATAACGTCACAATGGCGCCCGAACAGGGACAAGAGGGTTAAAAGGGGGAAAGAAATACTTTCTAAGAAAAAATTCTTTTTTACTCTTATACGATGGATATTTTTTATTGTTCTAGAATACTATGTCAGAGTCAAACGGGGAGCGTATCCTCAGACTGGAAAAAGCCGTGGATATTTTAATACAAAGAGTAACAAAATACGAGTCACAAATTCCAATCATAAGAGATAACTTCGCAATAACCGATAAACGACTAAGGCGAACCAGAGACTATTTTACAGACATCGGAAAAGCTATTAATCATGATGCTCTTCACGTGCGGAATCTGCAAATACAGTATGACGAAGCAAAAGTAGCGTTTAAAAAATTTATGATTCATACAAATATTAAAGTAGCTGATTTAAGTAAAAGAACGAAAAACCTCGAAAATGAAATTGAAGGGTTAACCAATAAATTTCAGAGTTTAAAGATTTGAAATTGGAGTAAAAAATTTTTTTTCTTTTGTTACCTTCCTTACTACCACATACCATAATACCAAAGGATAAATCTGTCAAATCACGAACCAAAATGGCATCACGCAGATCAACACTCCTTTTGGAGAACCTGCGTGAAAACAGTATAGATAAAGAACCAAATATTGATCTCCAATGGAGAAAAGCGGTGGTGAATGATTTAAAAGAATTATCCGAAATCCAAGGCACACTAGAGGAAAGAATAGATAACCTCGAATCAAAGAGTCCAATAAATTTAAATAGTATTGCAATAAAAGATTTATCCACAATTAAAGAAAAAATACATCAAAGCGATTTTGATTCAAGGTTTAACGCATTAGCTGAAATTGTTCAAAAAAGTAATCAACAAATAGGAGAATTAACAGAAAAAATACATATATTAGAAAAAGAAAATGACCAACTTATTACGAAAAATTCGAAATTAAGTAGTGAATTATCAAAATATGAAAATCGGTTAGAACAAATTCAACAAAACATAAGTACTATGGGAGGAATCGCAGATACAGGTTCCGAACTGTCAAGAAAAATAAGAATAGAATTACCAAAATTTAAAGGAATGGCTACGGAAAGGCCAATGAAATTTATAAAAAATTTACAAATGTACATTCAATTAATGAAAGTAGAGCCAGTAGATATCAACTACACAATAACGCAAGCATTAGAAGGAGAAGCACAAAATTGGTGGTACCTAGTTAAAGATAATGTAGAGTCAATACAGCAATTCGAAACATCGTTTAAAGAACGATTTTGGAACAAACACATACAAAGACAAAATGCTAGGAAAGTAGAATTCGGGCAATATTATCCGGGAAATCGATCGCGAGCAAATTACGCAACATACATTCTAGGACTAGCACGAGAGTTAGAAGTAACAATTGACGAGAAAGAATTAGTTCAAAAAATAGCTGAGCATTTTGATCGAGATATACAACGAACGGTAATAGGACAACAAATTCGAACGATAAACCAATTTCTAGAGATACTCCAAGACTTTGACAGCGACAATCAAAATAGACGAAAAGCAAATACAACAGAACACATACAAAAACAAGAAAATACACAAAGCCCGAACAAACCAAAAGAAATTAATACAAACACAAATTCAACACAAAAACAAGTACCACAAAATAGAAAATGGAGTGAAAAACAACACACATACATAAACACGATACAAAAAATAGAGGAAAATAAACCAAACAAAACAACCTACCACAAAGGGGGGGGGCAATACACTCAAAAAACACGAACGACTCACTTGGAGATTATGAAATCTACGAAGAAAAATCACAGTCGGGAAACTAGAATTGGTTACGTTAGACACGGATAACGCGAAACGGCGGGAAAACGTAACTATATGGAAAGCATCCGTGATCGATGATATGCGAGAAGAATTAATACATGACATAGACCCAAGCGACCGTGAAGTTGAAGTAACTCATTGCCCAGAAATCAAAATTAAATTGAAACAAACAGAAGTAAATGCATTAATTGACACTGGCAGTGAGATTACAGCAATTTCGGAAGACTTATTTTATCAAAACGAAAAAATATGTGAAAAATGTCCAATATTACCGTTAACGGGAAAAGTAATAAAAAGCGCGACGGGAAATAAATCAGCGCGGTTGAAAAAACAAATTAGAATAGAGACAATAATTGCAAACGGAACAATACATATTATATAATAGTTCCGAAATTAATAAAACCATGTATAATTGGGTTTGATACAATAAAAATGCTCAAGATGTTAATAAATACGGCAAAAAACGAAATATTGTTTTCAATAAATGGACAAGATGGAATCCTACCTTACGCGTACGCAAAAATGCCGCGATCAGAATTCACATCATTGTCAATAAAAGAATTAAGCAATAGTATCGAAAATGATACAAATATAAATATTGATGAAATTCACAAAGATTACGAATTAAATGACGAAAATCCATATGAATTATCAATAGAAGATATAAATGAAAAAGTAAATAATTGTGTAAACTTAAATAAGTCACAAAAAGAAATATTAAAAAAATTACTAATCAAAAGAAAAACAGTATTCGAAAAAAATCCAGGCTTATTAACATCATACGAGCACGAATTAGTCGTTAAAGATACAACACCGTGGTTTTGTTACTCATACCCAATACCACTATCAGACCGGGAAGAAGCACTAAAAGAATTCAGGCGAATGCTCGAATTAAAAATTATCCGGAGATCAAATAGCGTTTACATAAATCCGGTAAAAATTGTAAGGAAAAAAGACGGATCAGTAAGGCCATGCCTAAACGCACAAAATTAAATAAAGTATTGGAAGATAATTATGAAGGTCCATCGGGGATTGACGAAATATTACAAAGATGCGCAAACAAGCCAATAACAAGTGTATCCGACCTTACGGCAAGCTATTGGCAAATTAAATTAGCAGAAAAATCGAGAAAATATACAGCTTTTGAAATAGATTCTCATGTATATGAATTTAACGTGGAATAAAAACAAGTGGGGCAGCGTTGATTCGAGGACTCGCCGAAGCGACATGGGACCTGGACGACTTCCTAGTTATCTTTGTAGATGACATAATGATAGGATCAAAAACATTTGAGGAACATATAGAACATTTAGATAAACTATATGAACGATTGATTGAATACAATTTAACATTAAACTTCAAAAAATCAAATTTTTTTGTAAAGAAATTTAATTTCTAGGGCACTTCATTTTAGAGAAAGGAATTCGTCCAGACCCAGAAAAAATCCGTACAATAAAAAATTTTGTAGAACCAAAAAACGTAAAGCAATTGCAAAGTTTCATTGGGTTCGTAAACTTCTACTCAAAATTCACGAAACATTTTGCAGATGCGATTAAGCCACTATTAAACTTAGTTAAAAAAGAGACACCGTTCATATTGACAGTAAATCACCAAAAAGCGTTTGAACATATAAAAACGCTATTTGATGAAAATATGTTTCTACGATACGCAAATCAAAATAAACCATATATATTAACAACGGATGCATCCGATTATGCATGTGCGGCAGCACTTTCTCAAAGAAATGAGGAAGGAGAAGAAGAAATAGTATGTTTCGTAAGTAGAACACTCAAGGGAAGCGAAATGTCATACTTTACAACGGAAAAAGAAATGCTTGCCCTCGTGTGGGCACTACATAAATTAGACACATACCTAAGAGGCGCAAAAGAAATAATTGTAAGAACCGATCACGAGGCCTTAACATTTTTGCAGACATGTAAATTTAACAATCAACGACTGCAAAGGTGGAACTTGGCAATACAAGATTACAATTTAAAAACAGAACATATAGCAGGAAAAATCAATGTAGTGCAGATTACTTAAGTAGAATGGACAATGACGGAAAATCAAAAATAGAAAAACAAACTGAAATAATTATTTCCGCCATCGTTCAAAAACCCTCACCAATATTAATAAAATTATGTAAAGAAATGGAAAAACATCAAAAAGATGATCCATTTATAAATAGTATTATAGAAAAAATAGAGAATAAAGATCAAAACGCGCTTAGGCGATACGAAAAAATAAAGGATATACTGTACAAAAAATATAATAATAGATCAAAAATTGTAATACCAAAAGCAATAGCGAACAAATTTATAAACAAAGTACACACAGCGTACGGCCACATAGGGGGGCGAAAAACAAATATGTTAATCAGCGAACATTTTTATTCACAACAGTTACGAAAAAACATAGCAAGAATTACAAAAACATGCGAAACATGCTAAAAAACGAAATACTTGACGAGAAAATTTTGTGAACAAGCACAACCAATTATAACGAAAAAACCAAACGAATTATTATCAATAGATTTCTATGGACCATTACCAACATCTATAGGGGGGGGGGGGCAAAATATATCTTAACAACAATAGACGTGTTTAGCAAGAGCAGTAATTAGGAAAATTACAAACGATTATATACCGCTATACGGTAAGCCGGAAGCAATTATAAGTGATCATAGAACTCAATTCACGAGTGAAACATATAAGAAAGGTTTAGAAATTGAAAATATAAAAATTATCTATTCGTCAATAAGACACCCACAAAGTAACATCGTAGAAAGAGTACACCGTGAATTGGGAAGATTCTTTAGAACACTTATAAAAATATTTTTAGAGTTGAGCAAAATATGTAAAAATTATTCAACAAATTATAAATGAGACTCATCATGAAACGACGAATTACACACCACTAGAATTACATTCAAATACGAAACCACAAAGAATTTGGGAAAAATATCTACATATACCTCCGTCAAATCAAGATGAATCTCATGAAAAAAGAATAGCACTAGCAAGCGAAAGAATAGAGCGTATAACAAAAAAATAGAGCAATGAAAAAAAATAGATTCACGAAACATTTTACATTCGTACCAGGTGATAAAGTATTGATAAAGGCATTGAACGTATCCGACACGGAGGCAGGAAAAATCGCAAAATTTCTAGATATATATGAAGGTCCATACGAAATACTAAGAAACATAGCTACTGATACATATGTAATTGTAGATATATTGACGAGAAAAGAGAGAGGAAAATTTCACTTGAACAATTTGAAACCGTATTACATGGACACATAAACACACACACAGTACACGTAAATACATGAGTTTACGTATATGAAGTATCGAAACAGGTTACTCATGAAAACAAAACAAAGGATTAAGAACGGACGAAATCACACAAGAATCAGCTGAAGGAATAAATTGAAGAATCCATGAAATCAATAAATAGCGAAATGGGCATGAATTTTGATCAGTACTCATCAAAATTTCGTAACTGCCACATACCTGGACGAAATGAGAAAATTTAACGCAGCAACACAGACCGGGGGAGTAGGGGTATGCGACCAGGGCACCCTGGTAAACCAGGACCTCCTGGAGAGGAACCAGCTAATGTGCTGGATTGACCCATACACCTGCACAGGGGTCCATATCGTGATGGGGAGAGTGGGCCGGTTTGCGGCAGCAGGAGGAGTGCTAGCACCGGGGAGACCGTCGCAGACGCCAAGAAAGCCCTGCCGGACGACACAGACGCCGTCGTCCATGGCAGTGACGACAACCCCAACACCAACAACAGCGCCACCGCAGACACTAGCCTCAGCACCGGCTACAACATCAGCACCACCGACACCACCCCCAACACCAACAAACGTACCACCACAGGTAAAAATAAAAAAAAATAAAAAACACAACAATAACCACAGGACGAATACAACTAACAAAAACACACACTAGGTTGTCAACACGGGTATAACCCGCATTAAAATAAGGACGCGGATGGTTACATCTCGACCAGCCCCCTACACCCCGAGGGCAATTGGAGAAGGAGAAGCAGACGGCCAATGGCGGGAGGAGGCCAGAACACAGCTGCGACAGAGAAGAGAGAGAGAAAGAAAGAAAAGAGAAGAAGAAGAAAAAATAAAAGAAATAATCAAAGAAATGGAAGATCTGAACTCCAAAGAATGAAATCTGGACGAGTATGAAGCACTTTTTAACTCCGTTTAATAAAACACACGTACACAACACTTTCCACAATACTTACTGGATTTTTTTTTGTGATACTAATCCTTCTCTTCTCCCGTCATCACCGCATAAATAAAAATGTACAACGCGTCGTACCATTTTTATTGGGGGGCACTAAGACGGTAATGCAGGGAGCGACTGTCGATAAACGACAGCAGTCGGTAAAAGACCGACCAGATGGCGCTAAAGGACTACACAGTTCGAGTTACGACGCCAGGCGGCAGCAACAGGGCACACAGACGGCGGAGAGAAGAGTATAAAAGGGCCAGAGAAACACGAGGAAAGACACTCTCTGGCTGGCGAGCGCTAGGAGCAGACCCCTACCAAGATAGGTCTCTGGCTTTCTAGTATCTCGGAGGTACGCATTGGGGAGTTACGAGCTATCGCTCAGACGACCCCTGTGAACCTATCACACTCCCCGTATACCAACGTGACCGCCAGTATTGTTAAAGCTGAATACTAATAAACATTTAACATGATATTAATTAATTAATTTTATTGAATATTCCTCCTCACTTGCGGTGGGTGACCTTCATGATCTTCATGGATTGAAGGGTCATTCCACTACCAAGTTATATCCAGGAGGTGACTGATCGATTCCCCTTTCTCACGCTTGGGCTTTCGAGTCAGTCATTCTGCTGCACCGGATATTCGCGAGCAAGTAAATAGTCTTAGACACACGCAGTATAGAGTAATCCAAACCACATCCAGTCGAGCAGCAACCCCTATGCAACCTCTGTATTAGAGCTTGCTTAGGCGTAGGGATCGTTGACAATTAGCATCCACCGTGCACTCCCCAACTAAACCTTCTTCCCTACTAACAGACTTTTCCCACCTCAGTAAAGGAGAACGTCACAATATATACATTATGTATAAATTTTTTTAATTTATAATAAAATAACTTTTTTTAATAAATAAAATTTGTTATGTATAAGTTGTTCATTATATTAATTATTGATATATTTTACAAATATATAATTTAATAGCTTAAATTAAAGTTTTATTCTTGACAATTTTTCCCAATTTATCCTATAACTTATGTTTCCAATGCGGTAAGCTATACATATGCTTCCCAAAATTAGTAGAAATCAATCTACTTGAGAAGCATATAGATAGTTCATCACATAAGAAATTGTAAACTCTGATAATTTAGAATGAAAGTAGAAAAAAAGAGCTTTAATTTGAGTTATCAATGTTTCAAAACAATTGATTGGATCAAACTTGAGAAGGATTTGAAAAAAGCGTAAAAAGAGAATACCCTACGATAACCCATGCACGTGAGTATTTTCTCTTTCAGAATGATCTGAAGAACGAGAAAAAATAGGCCTGGTAGGTGTGCCCTCAAGAACAATTTTTGCAATTTTTCCGGATGAGTTGTTTCCGAAATTTCATGGATTTCCACATAAATACATGCATGCACACGAACTCTATAATTTATACATATTTTCTAGCCAAATTTGAATTTTCAGAATATTATTTTTAATAATATGAAATGGTTCAAAAAAAAAATTTGATTGCTCAAAAATTACTTTTTTTACAAAACGAAAGAAAGATATTGCCAAAATGTAACCGAGCGAGCGCCAGCGAGCGAGGTATTTTTTCACTAGTAGGAACATTATAAGAAAAGACTCTAAATATATCCACAAGATTCTGTACGGAGTAAGGAAGTGGTAGTTTCCATTCTCATACTTACTCCCAAGACCTAACTTAGCGGAAATATACAAAGGACTGTTAGTGACAGAAGTCCAAATTTTATAAGACAAATAATCTATCGCTCGAAAATAATATTAATATACTAATGAATTCATCTTTTTTTAAAAAAAAATTTTTTTGGCTCGAAGAGACAGGTAAATTCATTAGTATATTAATATTATTATCGAGCGATAGATTCTTTATCTTATAATATTTGATGTGCAATTAAATGTCGAGAAGAATATTGAGCGTACATCGCAAAAGCAGGCTTAATATTATAACACGAAACGCAGACAAGTTACATTAAATAGTGATGACTTAGTGTGGAAACGTAATCGCATTTTATCATGTGCTATTCAAGGTATTATTGCAAAACTTGGACCGTAATATGCTGGTCGATTTGAAATTATTGATATAATTGGACGAGCCGTTTATTCAATGATTAATGAGCAAGGAGAATGCTTTGAAAAGATACATGTCGTCGACATCAAACCATACGTTCAAGGAAAAGATCCCACGTTTCTCGAAGATTCAGGTGAGAATAAAGACACTATTAACGTTTCTGATGAAGATGGTGATCCTGTAGAAGAAGATGTTCCAATCTTCGAAGAGGCGACCGTTAGCGGAAATAATCAACGCAAGGGGCCAAATATTGCGCTGAACAAAAACGTGGATACTCCGCGTAAACGAGACAGGCCGCGTAAAACCCAAATCGTTGTTTCTCGTGATACAAGAGCTCCTAGGGAGGAGGAGCGACTATCGCAAAGTCTGACAGGCCAGAAACAGAAAATAGAAATTCACCGGTAATCAGTGCGAAGCGCGGTCGACCAAAAGGTTTTTAGGAACAGATAGAATCGCAAGTTGAATTGTCTCCGTAATGTACGCGATCGAATAGGGCGAATGTTAGCATAATGTAGGGTAATAGGTTTGAGAACCCTCTGAAACCGTGGCTGACAACATCATCTTCCATAGGACCACGAACGATCGGAAGCTGTTTATTCTTCCACGCGTCTTTCCCGAAGAAGAGCACTGCGAGGCTGTGGATCTGGCGGAGGAGCAGTTGCAAAAGCCGGTAGAGCCCGTTGTTACGAATTAACCGGGTCGTGTGCAAGATCCAATGGTGGTTGCCTTTCCTACTTTGACCGCCGGGCAAGCTTGGGTCAAGCGGATAGGTGAGTTCGATGAGGTATGCGAGCTTCGCAAGGAGTATCGCCACCACATCGACTCAATCTTTTTGAAGCTCATTCTCAACTCATTCCTAGCCCAGACGGGAACGAAGGTAAGGGGATCGCCGAGGATTACCCGAGGCTCGTGCATGAGCAGCGACTGGCGGAGGCAGCTCGAGACCGATTCGTGGAGGGAAAAAGGCAGAAGCGGCAGGCGTTCGCACACGCATTGGAGGCGCAGCGGAAGGAGGTAGATACTTTCGTCAGCGACGACCAGGGTCCAGGGCGTCGTGAGATCCGAAGAGAAAGTTTTGCTATAACTGCGGAATATTGAGTGGCATGAGGGGTTTGCTCGTGCCCTAGTCAAGAAAGGCACGCGGAGTTT
Organism: Philotrypesis tridentata; assembly: GCA_018906965.1. Classification (NCBI taxonomy): domain Eukaryota; kingdom Metazoa; phylum Arthropoda; class Insecta; order Hymenoptera; family Pteromalidae; genus Philotrypesis; species Philotrypesis tridentata. Next base: position 98,449 of record JACCIB010000489.1, read on the forward strand.
AATCCTCGGCGTTAAATCTTCTGCGATACGTTAGAAATTACTATCCATTGCGCTGTTATAAGTACCTTGAGTACCTGTACTTTTTTGAATACCCTTTGTAAAGGAGAGCCAAATCTGTTGTTTGATACCTGTTCCTTTTATCAAAATTTGTTTTATTTTGCCATTAATTTTTTTTGTTTTCTTTTGCATGTGTTTGATTTGAACGCTTTGTTTGAAATTTTATTTTCTTTTGTTTATTTTATTTTGCAAAGAAATGTTTTATTTTTTTTCGATCGTTTTTAAATGCTGGTGAGAGTATTTGAGAGCTGTTATGCCAAGGGTACCCAGCATCTGGTAGGGAAGCATGTGACGAGTTGTGCACATGGTCAGAACCGCATTCCAATATTCTTGCTGCACTGATCATTAGATTCGGTTCGACTGTACTTGTTCGGTTCGGTACTGCGTTTCGCTGAGAGGCCTTCACGAGCGTCCGCGCCTAGGTCAATCCTGAGCTCGAGAGGACGTATATCTGTATACATGGGAGCGAATTACCAAGGAACATTATAAGTATCTCTCTCTCTCTCTCTCTCTTTCTTACTCTCACTGGCTGATATCTAGCTTTGGCTCTCGCGCGAATACGACAATATTAAGTGCAAAGGAAGCACTTATGTAAATTCTTGTTTTGTAGTTTACTTCTTTCCCTTATATTGCTGAACGTATGTTAACGCGTGAGCAAAACCTCGTTGCAATGTAAAATTATTAACTTATTAAATAATTTAAAACTAGGCAATGAGCTCTCTTCGCTTGCACTTACAAATTTGATTTAAGATAAACTGTTTCAAATAAACTACTAGCAAGTAAATGCTCGCTTCACTCGCGTATTCAAAAATGATATTTTTTTATATATAAAGTTTTCAAGATATTTTAATATTATTTTATTAATAGTATTTGTTAAAAACTTGAATGTAAACGAACCTTCCTCTATGTTTATAATTTATAGTTATCAATATTATATTAAAAATTTATATTTGCTTTAAAATATCCTGACGCATAAAAATACTTAATTCATCATATTGCGACAAGGCGCTCGTATACACACACATACAAGCGTCTAGTGCAGAGCCATGCATACACATATACTTGTATACGCATGGCAAGGCGAGGATTGAGGCGGCAGAAGCCGCACGCGAAACGGCTTAAGGAGAAGGGAAAAGTATTAAGAGAGAGAGAGTAGACTGCCACCGACGCTACCAAAGGCTGGGAGGCCCAACGCTGCCGCAGGGCTTAACATCTTGCCGCCGCTAGCCTTGCCTCCCAGGATTGTCTCACGGATGTCCTCTTCAAGGACGAAGGATCAACCTGCGCTGCCCCTCTAGCTGTCCAGCCTCGTTCCAGGCGCATATTCGTCGAGGAGAAGATTTATGACCTAGAGGCCACCGACCAGGAGTCCAGCGTTCCCCGGCAGCACCTGCAAGTATCGGCTATACGCCTCTCTCTCTCTCTCTCTCTCTCTCTCTCTCGCGGCGAATTCCCGGATCCGTTGTGCCCATAGCGCGACCGTAGAGCAGGATTAGCCGGGGTACGTGCGAACTCAGTCGAGCTAAGTCGGAGAAGCGCGAATACACAGCACAAGCGTGCGCTTATGTAACATCATTTGCAGAATAAACTTACGAGCAAGTGCGCTCTGATTGCTTGCCCCTATAGCAACGCAAGAGATTCGTTTACGCATCCCTCTTCGCGTTGGCATGTTCTGCACCCAATACCTAGCACCCCCGGATCCCCCCAGCTCGCCGAGGAGAACCTGAGCAGCCGAGCGATGCCAGAAGGCCGGGTAAGGTTCTTGTGCACAAAGCCCCTATTACGTTGCCAGTCGCGCAGCTAGGAGCGACTACGAAGGCTAGCAAGGGGCCACGTCACAATATATACAAAAAAACTTTTTTCAAGATATTTTATTTTTATCGAGAACGGTAGCATCTCGATCGTCTGGACCCCATCTGGAGATGATATCTTGCGAGAGAACCCTGGACTATCCCCTGACTCCACTGTGTTTTCACAAGAACAGCTTTTTAAGTCAATTTTATAAAATCACTTAAAATAACTATGTTTCTATATCCATATTATGCTAAAACCATGTATACGTTGTCTTAAAGAACTTGTTTCTAAAAAAATAAGCACGACACGAACAACTTTTTATATCATCAATCGAAACATTAAGGGGTTATGCCTGAGTTAGAATCTTGAAAAAATCGATTTTTTTTTTATTGACTTTTTTTATAGGAAATTGTCCGTAGAATACGATGCTGAAGTCCCTTTTGTCCAAAAAAAATTTGGCTCAAAGCTACGGACCAAAAACGGAAAGCATGCAAATAGCTTTTTTTTTAAAAAAACTGTAATTTCCGCGTTTTTTTTTTTTAGTGCTATATAAGTGAACATGATTTTTTCGCACTTTTAACGCTTCTAATATATGATATATATATGATATTTGTATGTAAAATACAATAAAAATATTTATTTTGCAATAAATAATGTTAAAAAGATATTGATAATAAAAAATTAAAAAATTTAAAAATTCTTGTATTTACTCTTTTTTGTTTATTTATATTGAACATTTATAAAAAAAACATGTGCTTATATATCGTGCTTTGTAAAACATCAAAAAGGCACAAGTATTCACTAACAAATAAAGTTTTGAATATCGCGAATTTTGAATTTCGCGCTTACCGACCGGGCGGTATGATGCTTGTTCGAAAAGGCTATTCGTCTATATATCTGTTTTACCATACAGTTCAGTAGCAATACCACTTGCTTTGAATGTATACTTTTTTCTGCTTTGCTCAATATTATTAAATAATTAATTTTATAATATTGATAGCAAAAAAGTACAGGTAAAAGTGTAAAGTGGTGTTCAAAATGAATCCAGACAAGAGAAACAGAGTACCAGGATCATCAGATAAAAAAGGAAGATTTGGAAGAAGAAAGAGAAGAGCTCATGTTTTTCAACGCAAACAACACAAAAGGAAGTTTCAGGATCAGGATCAGGATCAGGACCAACATCTTTACAACCAGGACGAGCCACAGCAACCACTTCAGGACCTACGCCTGATACGCATCCACTTTCAACATCCAGGGCACGGAGTCCAAGACCTGCTGCGCAAGCTCTACCAGGTACTTCAGCACCATTTACACAGCCAGAAATTACTGTGTCTAGGTCTAGGCAAAAATTAAAATCTAAATATTTAGAACCTAGTGCGGTTCAAAATAGAATTTTCGACATTTCATTGCTTCTGCCAGGATTACAGCAATTTCTGGCCTGTAAAGCTTGTGGTGGATGCGTTAGATTTGCAGAACTTGATGTACGAGGTCTTGGTAGCAAACTATCCATCACCTGTACTTCATGTAATGCAGTTGCTTTCATCGACTCCTGCAGAAAAATAGGGAAACAGAGTAATGCTTACGAAGTGAACAGACGAGCAGTTCTAGCCATGAGAAGTCTTGGTCATGGACACGCTGGTTTGAGCACTTTATGCGGAGTAATGGATTTTTCTACTCCAATCTTCCATAGTAATTTTGATAAAATCAATCAAGACTTGAACAATGCAAGCAAAAGTATAGCTCAGAAGTCGATGCGAGCTGCTATGCAGGAAGATTGCAGTGGTATAAATCAAGAAGATGACCAGCAAATGAGAGTTGGAGTCCACCCTAGAAGCACGTCAAGCCAGAAGGAGAAGAAGCCATCAGGATGAAGACTTCTACAGAGCTGGAGCATATTGAATGCATCTAAACATTACACAAAAAAACTCACAGACCATACACAACCTTACATATAAACATAAATGCATTTCACTCCAAAACACTCGAAACAAAATCACAATTTTTTCCTTTCTTCTCATTTTTTTTCATGTTTTTTTTTCATCTTTTTTTATTGTTTTTTTAAATTTTAAATTCAAACACTTTTGACATACACAAACAGCTTCAGCTTTGTTGCAGTCTGTAGCTGAATGGAATGTAGGTCACAGAATGCAAGCTAAACAGCTGATTAGAGCTGTCTGCTTGCTTTCTGCTTCCTTACCATCAGGCTCATCTGGATTTTTTCTAACCTGAATCTTGGCATACAATGGTAGTGCTGCTCTTTTTTTCATAAGATGTAAGTATATAAACTTATTTTTTAACAATAAAAACATTTTCATAGGTTAATTATAAAAATGTTTGAAAATGAGAAAAATTACTTTTTATTTTAATTTTTCATTTTGCCTTTTTCAGAGGACTGGACACGAGTACAATTTTTGGATCATGCTCAAACCGTACAAAGATGACCAGGACATCCCTATTATTCATTTAAAAAAGATCCAGGTGTGGAAAAAAATTGTAAGTACATTTTATATAATTAAATGTTACGTAAAACTTTAAATGCTGTTTTCTCAAATTTTGAATTTTTATGATTTTAGGTCAGTTACCGCAGGATTTCTCAGGATCCATAACTCCAATTAGGCTGAAATTTTTTATACAGCTCCAGGAAACCCTTCTTCACAGCCTAAGCGGAGCCAAATTGGCCAAGATAAGTTAAAAGTGAATGTTATGTATGTAAACATACGTAACATTCACTATAATTACTTATATTATAACTTATTTGTTACTAATTATTGAAAATTTGTATTTTTCAGAAAAGTCTTCCGCTCATGCTGAGGAGAGGCACATTTAGAAGAAATTCCATCCAGTTTGGCTTGGATTCATCACCCGAATGATGAGAAATCATGCGGTAAAGGAGAAAAAGTACTGAAATTTAGTGCTTCACACATGGGATTGTTTAAGCAGTAAGTATAGATATATCATATTCTAAAAATATGCAAAATTACAATAAATATGTATATTTGAACTACCAAAAAGATTTTTTATGATACTACTTATGTATAATTTTTTATTGCCTATTAACTGATTATTTATTTTTTTCAGGTTTAACTCAGGCATAACCCCTTAAGTCATGACAAATAAATCAATCCATTACTTAAAAAAATCGATCGGCTTGCATAACTTTTAAGCATACCATTCGAAGCGTTGATATAAATTGTTAACATAATGTATATATGAATATAAAATTTTAGCTTTCGAAGGTTGTGAATTCATTCAATAAATGTTCAAGTATAATTTAAACTAAATTTATTGTTCGCAAAAGTATAGTTAAGGGGATTCGATAGTCACTGATGGTCGCTTTTGTTTTTCTCACCGGATTAGCGGTCGTTGGTTGCTATGCTCGCTCGCTCGCCGCTGCTGCGGTGTTTACATCGTAGCGTTTGGGTACTTTTCTACGTCTATGCAATTTTTGGCCAGGAAAAATCGCCGCATTCGAATTTACTTTAAGTTTTTCACAAAGTGTGATAGAAAAATGTAATTTCAAAATTCGCACTAGAACGCTATTTCGGGGGTCGCAGGGGAGAAAACTTATGCTGTCCCTAATCACCGAGAGCGTCATTTCGTTTTTTGACGGTGACAATCGCTTTCACGCTTTAGTGCGTGCTTAATCAAAAACATTTTTGCAACGAATAAATGTGATGTTGCTCCTTGTTAGCCTTCGTGGTTGCTCCTAGCTGCATGACCGGTAACGCAAAAGGGGCTTTAAGCACAAAAACCTTACCCGGCCTCCTGGGTTCGCTCAGCTGCTCAGGTTTTCCTTGGTGAACTGGGGATTCCGAGGGTGCTAGGTATTGGGTGCAGAACATGTCAACGCGAAGAGGAATGCGTAAATGAATCTCTCGCCATGCGAGGAGCGAGCAAGCAGAGCGCACCTGCTCGTAAGCTTATTCTGGGAATGATATTGCATAAGTGCACGCTCGTGCTGTTTGTTCGCGTTTCTCCGAATTGACTTGACGAGGAAAGGATCGAGCTCTGCGAGTTATGAGGTTTGACTGAGCTCGCACGTACCCGGGCTAATCCTGCTCGACGGTTTACATAACGGACCTGGAGTTTCGCCGCGAAGGAGAGAGACAGAGAGAGAGAGAGAGAGAAACAGAGGCGCGCAGCCGACATTTACAGATGCTGTCGGCGAACGCTGGACTCCTGGTCGATGGCCTCTGGGTCGTACGTCTTCTCCTCGACGGTCAGGGACTCGGTGCATAGGCGCCTAGAACGAGGCTGGACAGCTAGATGGGCAGCGCAGCTTGATCCTTCGACCTCGGAGCGGTTGGCCGTGAGACGATCCTGGAAGGCAAGGCTGGTGGCGGCAAGTAGTTGAGCCCCGCGGTAGCGTTAAGCCTCCCAGCGTTTGGTAGCGTCGGTGGCAGTCGCGTCTAAGTGCGTGTGCTATGGTTAAGGGGCGGGATCGGAATCTCTCGATCGCTATCGCGCTCGCATAGTTTTCGGCACGAGTAGAGTCCGAAAACTCCCCACTCCTCTTCTTCGCGCGACGGCGTCTTCATTAGCGCTGTCGCGTCTCTTTCTTTCTCTCTCTTTCCTTCGCGCTCTATATGCGCGATGATATAGGTATCGATACCTACTCTCTCTCTCCTAATACTTTCCCCTTCCCCTTATGCAGTTTTGCATGCGGCTCTTGCCGCCTCGATCCTCGCCTTGCCGTGCATATACAAGTACGTGCGTACGCATGGCTCTGCGCTAGGCACTTGTATATGTGTGTATACGAGAGCCTTGTCGCAAGCTATTATTTTTGAATACCGATAATAATTATAATAATAATAATTATAATAATTATTATAATAATTATAATAATTATTATAATAATTATAATAATAATAATAATTATTATTATTATTATTATAATAATTATAATTATTATTATAATAATTATAATCGCGATAAGCCGACGGCCCGAGGTGCATCGTTTAATAGATTATACGAAAATACGGTTGCAAAAGTTGAGAAGATTAGATCACTCGCTTCCTAGTCCGCGAGTTCGATCAGATGAAGCGCCAGAGCCCCAAAATCGCGCGGTATCTCGTGAATTATCCACTAATCAATACAATAACGCTGAACCTCTGCGATGCATTTTTCGGATGCCGAACCGAAAATTTCGTCGCATTGTACAAGGCAAGATAAGACGAACACATCGGGTATACGGATGTGTGCTCTCTCTACCCGTACATATGCAAGATGAAGAAAATTCCGATCGGCCATCCGCGAGTGCTGGTAGGGACCGAGTCCGACGTGCTGACGGCGGGTAACCCGAATAATCTCTCTGCCGTAGAAGAACCGGTAAAGTACAACGTTTTACCACCCCGTGACTTATACCACCCTCTACTCCCCGTAAAAATGCACGGAAAGCTGTTCTTTCCATTGTGTCACACGTGTTGCGAAGAGCTGCGGCAGAGCGATTGTTGTCACGTGTCAGTGCGTGACAGAGTATTTGAGGAGACGTGGGTCTTGGACGAGCTTCGTAAGGTTTTTGAGCTAGGTTATCTTACCATAGAAATTTTTTTAATTTGGCAATACGAAATCTCTCGGTACGACCCTGTAACAGGTGAAGGAGGACTTTTTGCCGACTACATGAACACGTTTTTGAAATTAAAACAGGAAACATCCAGTTATCCCTCGTGGTGTGTCGACGACGCGTCGAAAGCGCGGTATATTTGTGAATACTGCGAGCATGAGGGGATCTCGCTCAACTCCGAGAAATTCCGGCTGAATCCCAGATTTAGAAGCTGTGCGAAAATAGCTATAAACTCGCTGTGGGGAAAACTTGGGGGTAGAGGAATAATCTCCAACAGACCGTGATCATAAAAAATCGCCAAGACCTACTCGAGCTACTCATAAACGAAGAGAAAGAAGTTGTCGGTATAGTTATAGTCAATCCAGTAACTCGCTACGTGAATTGGCGCTCTGTCGACGATGCGATAGAATCGGCTCCGAACACTAATGTAATGATAGCCGCTTACACAACAGCTCAGACGCACTTGAAATTATATAGTTATTTGCAGAGGTTAGACCCGCGTGCATTGTACTGCGACACTGACTCGTACATTTTTGTTTGTACAGATAACGCCGGTGAATACAAACCTCCGCTGGACGCGTTTCCCGGCGATAACATGAACGAGTTCAAGGAGGGCATATTAATAACGCACTTTTTATCAGGCGGGCCAAAGTTTTATGCCCATAAAACTCTCAACGTCCGTAACAGCGATGTTGAAGAATTTTGCAAAAGTAAGGGAATAAGACTTAATTTTGCAAATTCTAATTCGATTAATTTCCGTAGCGTTAATTTATTATTACAAAAATATTTTAATGAGCGAAAGAGAGAGAGAGAGAGAGAGAGAGTGAGTGAGTGAGTGAGTGAGTGAGTGAGTGAGTGAGTGAGTGAGTGAGTGAGTGAGACCGGTTGGATGATAACGCTCGATTTGGTCAAATCGGGGGAATGCCTGTTCACTGAGTAGTGAGAAGAAGGGAAATAAAACTGTGCAGTATTGTACTAAAAATCGTCGATCTATATCGCCCTCTTTGTCACTGCCTTTCGGATATTGCTGATAATGTATTGTAAATTTCTGTAAGTATAACATTTGTGACGTTGTGGTTTTTGCCAAGATTATGACGAAATTCTTAAGGGGACCCACCACTTTTAAAATCTGAAATAAAAAAAATTTTCAAATAATTATTAAATTATTACAGTCAATTAGAATTGAACTAAAACATTTTTAATCTAAAAGTATATACAAAATATAGTAAGATTAAATTTTTATTGTCCTACTTTGAGCCTAATACACATTCATGTCAGCGTCGACACTGTTCGATGACTTTTGGCACTGTCCGTAAGATTCCAAGTGTACGCATGGATGAAATGGGCTCAAATTTTTTTTACAAGCTTATTATAGTATTAGTTTCCGTATAAACAGAGGGATTTCAATTTCAATGAGTAGAAGATTTGAAAAAAAATAAAATGTGTTAAAAAATATTTTCAAAACCATTAGATTTTAAATTTATTGACATATTTTATTTTTTTTCAAATCTTCTACTCATTGACATTGAAATCCCTCTGTTCATACGAAAACTAATACTCGGAAAAGGTGCCAAGACGATTGAAGTGAACAATCTTGGACTTATGTCTTGGGGAACGACGAATACAGTAAACCACGTCGTTGATCTTCTTGACGACTTCCCAAGGACCAACCCAATTCGATTGTAGTTTGGGTGCATTGCCTTTGGTTCTTTGAGGGTTGAAGAACCAAATTTTTTGTCCAGGGATGTATTCGATGTTGCGAGCCCTTTGGTCGTACCAAGATTTTGTTCTTTCAGATTGAAGGGATATTTTGTCTCGAGCTAGGTGATGTAGTGAGTGAAGTTTCTTTTGCAGTTGGTGTACATAATTTTCATCCTCTTCAACCAAGATTCCTGTTGGTGGACACCCTCGAATTAAGTCCAAAGGAAGTCGGAGGTCGAAGCCGGTGTACATTTCTGCTGGTGTAGCTCCGGTCGTTGCATGTTTTGAGGATCTGTAAGCTAACAAAAAGAGAGATACCCAACGGTCCCAATCTTTTTGAGTGTCGTGTACATGTTTTGTGAGGTATTGTAAAAGTGTCTGATGTTGACGTTCTACCTGACCATTTGCTTGAGGATGTAGAGGTGAAGTTCTAGTTTTCTTAATTCCTAGTAAAACTGCTAATTCTTTCACTAAGCGAGAATCAAAATTTGTACCCTGATCTGTGTTAATTTCTAACGGGACTCCATAACGACAAATAATTTCATTAACGAAAATTTCCGCAATTGTTTTAGTCCTCATATTCGAAAGAGGAAAAGCCTCTACCCACTTAGTAAAACTATCCGTCACTACTAAAAGGTATTTATTCCCTAAAGAAGAAAGGGGAAAGGGACCTAGGATATCCATTTGAAGTCTTTCGAATGGAATACCTGTATTGTGAACCTTGATTTGACTAATTCCCTTATCAGAAGGACCTTTTTTTGCAACACAAATTTTACAAGACCTACACCAATTTTCTACATCTGATTTACAAGACGCCCAATAAAATCTTTTTCGAATTTTTTCTAAAGTTTTATTAACTCCAAAATGACCACCGGAAGGTGAGTCATGAGCTTCCTCTAAAATTTCTTTGATTTTACTTTTAGGAACAACTAATTGGCGAATCTTGTAATTGAGATTAGTAGAAATCCATTCTCTAAAAAGAATTCCATCAACTAACACTAATGAGTCCCACTGTGAACAATAGACTTTAACGAAAGTGTCTAAAGGTGAAATATCCTGCCAGTCTGGTTTTGTGTTTAATTCTTTCATGTGAAGAATGAAAGAAATACACTCATCAGCTTGTTGAAATGTCTTCCAGTCTGAGGGTAAAACAATATAGCCTAGATATTCAACCTGTCTCCTAAAGAAAACACATTTCTTCTTGTTAAGACGTAAACCTGCTTGTTGAAAACGAATGAAAACCTTTCTTAAATTAGAAATCATGTCATCAAAAGATTTACCTAAAACCATAACATCATCTAAATAGACTAGACAGAAATCTGAAAGGTAATCTCTAAGTAATTTTTCCATTAAACGTTGGAAAGTGGCAGGAGCATTGCACAAACCAAAAGGCATTACCTTAAACTGCCATAGACCTTTTCCAATAGAAAACGCTGTATATTTCCTATCCTCTTTCCGAATTTTGACTTGCCAATAACCACTTTTTAAATCTAAAGTACTGAACCATGAAAATCCTGTTAATTTGTTCAAAGTGTCATCAATTCTAGGTAAAGGGTAAGAATCTGTAATGGTGATTGCATTTAACTTTTGGAAATTGATGCAGAAACGAGTAGAACCATCCGTCTTCTTTTTTGGAACAACAGGAAAACAATAAGAACTATCCGACTCTTCAATAACACCCTGAGAAAGCATTTCAGAAATACAATTGTCAAGTTCTTGTTCCTGATGAATAGGTGGTCTACGAATAGGTAATTTAATGGGATGATCATGAAGTAATTGAATTTTGTGTTCTACGATATTGCAATGTCCAGAAATATCATGATCTTCAAAAAGGTCTTTAAAATCCAGTAATAAACTCGAAAATTTGTCACGTTGATTATGGTCTAACTCATCAATATTCTTTTCGAAAACATTCTGAATAATTTCTGGTAAATTCTCAAATGAATTATCTATCCTAGCCACTTAAACTGGATTTACAACATTGGTGATTAAATTTGGAGTACGAATTAAATTAGTAATAGAATCTGTTAATCCAGTTAAATGAAGAAAATCACCTCCAAGAATACAATCGTCAACCATATCCATTACATAAATATCTAAAGTAGCTGAATAAATTCCTAATTCAATAACTGCAGAGATCAAAAATTGTACTGGAACTATTTCTCCTGTCGGATAACGAAGTAAATTCGAATTAATGGGAATTCTTGTGTCATTAGTATCAACAAATTTTGAATTTAAAATGGTAATATCTGAACCGGAATCTAATTTGAAATTACAAGATTTTTTATTAACTAAACCATCAAAGTAAAAATGTTTTAAATTCTCATTAATTCTTCTAATACAAATATTGGATGGAGTCTGTCTAAACTTTGTCGAACTCGCTCCAGAAAGTCCAACACAATCTAGTTTCCCTGTTCATTTGTTGGGCAAGATGTTCTCAAATGGCCCTTCTTTCCGCATTGCCAACATTCAACATTGTTTAAATAATCTGTAGATGAACGAGGTTTGAATGGAGGGTTGGATGAATTAACCCCGGCATTTTGAGTGGAATTTCTCATAGGATGTTGAGATTTCTTATTAAAATCAAAAATAGCTTTTATTTCCATGGCACGAGTAAGAGCTATTTTTAATGATTTTATCCTTTCTAATTGGAGAGTTTGTCTGATAGAATTATTAAAGATACCTGTAATGAACTGAGAACAAGCAAATTTATCTTGAATCTCAAGAGAACATTCGGGAAAAACTAATGCTGCTAGTCGTTCTAAGTCAGAAGCAAACGTTTGAAAATCTTCACTAAACTGTTGACGACGAGTTTGAAATTGTACATAGTATGTTGCTTCCATATGTTTATCTCCAAATCTTAATTCTAACCTAGAGATCAAATTCTCAAAATTAGAAGAAGAAATATCAGATTCAGTTAAAATGGACTTTGCGTTTCCTTTCAAACTAGAAATAAGAGCAACCATTTTAGTTTCTGGAGACCAATTGTTAATTCTAGCCATAACCTGAAATTGAATTAAATATTCTCGAAGAGGTGTTGATCCATCGTAATCGTCTAACTTATAATTATAACCCAACCCAGATTGTTAGTGAAAGTGTTTGTGTTTGTGTTAGGATTGGACGAAGAACTTAGCTCTCGTAACTGCTGACGAAGAGATTCGTTATCCGTGAGTAGAGTTCTGTTGACGAGCAGTAATCGGGAGTTGTCGGCAGTTGATGATGAAGAGCCAGGTCCGGGAAATAATTCGCGACGAGTAGATGAAGAAGACGTGAGTCGATCAATTTCGGCTAATGCTTTTCTGTGGAGAGAATTAAGCCTAGAAATTTCTGCGGTTGACTCAGTAAGAAGAGAAGAATACTTAGCTTCGATCTTCTTGACTTCTTCTTCACGGAGGTGACGTTCTTGAAGAAGCTCTTATTCACGAATGCAGAGTTCTTTTGATATGCGGGTAACCTCCAATGTGCACTCTTCAAGTGTAGATTCGGCAAGCCGGAGTTGTTGTCGAAGTTGGGTAATTTCATCAGCGAGTGAAGGTTGTTCCACCGTTGGTGATGTGTGAGTAGGTGGCGGAAGCGTATCAGCTTGTGAAGTCTCAGAGACTGTGATGAGGGGCGGGGAAGGAGGCGGTGTACTGGTTCAGGTCATCGTGCCCGATCTTAACTTCATGCACTGGGTAATACGTTCACTTGCGGACGAGCCCCCAAAATGTTATGATCAGGTTGGGATAATAATTATTGACACTCTTATTTATAGAAAAGATAGACAAGAACGACTTTATTAGTTAAGCTTAAACATGCAAATCGAATAGCTGTCAGCGCTAGACTGATAAACGAAAACAATAACAACCGCGAAGTTGCAGCGGTTGCTATGCGCGATTCGAACATCTCGAATCGCGCTGGTCATAACACTATAATAAGCTTGTAAAAAAATTTGAGCCCATTTCATCCATGCGTACACTTGGAATCTTACGGACAGTGCCAAATGTCATCGAACAGAGTCGACGCTGACATGAATGTGTATTAGGCTCAAAGTAAGACAATAAAAATTTAATCTTACTATATTTTGTATATACTTTTAGATTAAAAATGTTTTAGTTCAATTCTAATTGACTGTAATAATTTAAAAATTATTTGAAAATTTTTTTATTTTAGATTTTGAAAGTGGTGGGTCCCCTTAACGTAAACACACCCTGTTATCGGGATGCCTCTCGGTGAACCGTGTTTTAATATTACACTAATGTTGTTGGACGCCCGGCTCTTATACGCGCTGATAGAAACTGCTTACCCGGGGCTGGGATTATGAAAGGGGGAATAGGGAAATCACGCAAAATAACTTATACACGGATTTAGCTTTTAACTGTCCGGCATTTATTAAATAAAATCGAGTCACGGAGGTGGTAACATATGCGTGCTACTGTCCGGCTGACTGATTGGCGACCGGCCGTATATTGCGAGCGCGCACTCACAAAATTTAGATGAACTGTCTACCTTACTTTAATCTGCCATCTGCTCTTCCTCTCGTTCTGCGACGTCTCATATCCTGAAATTCGCATGGCGCAAACTCTCGCGTAATTACTCTAGACAAACCAAGAATCGTGGACGAGCTAACGTACGTTTTGCGAAGGGAATCTCGATATTGCTGCTTATTACTTCTGATGACTACTCTTACTCGTGCGCTGTGCCTGAGGATACTCTGAAGATACTCTTTGGATGCTCTCTCGATACTCTCTGGATACTCCCTCGATAATGACTACTGATCTACCTGTTGCTCGCTGCTTCTTCGCCGCGGCGTCTCTAGCTATCTCGCACGCACGCATGATATTTCCGCTAGATCACTCATTTTCACCAATCACGCATTTACACGATTTCGCATGCTTGCTCGCTTGCGCTGTCTTAACAATTAGTTCTAACGCGTGGTATTTGAATTTCCTTGCCCGGCTGTCTGGCTGTTGATCTCGTATTTTCCTATCTCTGCTTGCGCTTGTACATTTTCCTCCACGTTTTCTTTACATGGTATTTTCTACTCGCACGCATGTCTACTGTGGACGAAGTCGCAGCCCTCCACCTATTGCCAATATCGCTTGTCTCCACTCTTAGAATCATCGTTCGCTTCGTCTCTCTCTCTCTCTCTCTCTCTCTCTCTCTCTCTCTCGCACGCCTTGCTCCTATGCTCGCCAACATATAACATCGTATAATCTTCCTGAAAATTTACCTAATCTGTCCGTAAGTAGTGAAATTTATTATATAATTTTCGATGTACAACTGTTAATCGTCTAAAGAAATATGATGGGGCACTGTTAATAAATAGAGGATGTACCAAATAGATATTCAGAGAAATAATATTTAAGAGAAATATCAATGATATAATTATATTTGGAATGCAAAATTTTCGGACGTTGTGAAGACGAACGAATGTTAATTTTAATGAAGAGGCGTCGTCGGTGTGAAAACTTTATTCAAAAAATTGAAATTTTCTATGGAAATGGTCGTATAGTGCTCGGTAGCTGACTTTTCTTTTGATTCGGTAGCTGAATTTTCTTTCTAAATTCTCCGGCAATCGTCGTGATAGAATTACGTTGTTTGCAAAATAACGTGTGGGTTATCCGGTTGTACGCGAATCGTGTCAGACTGTATGCTGGAGAATGAAGGAAAAAAAAATTTTTATTTTAAGCCGCGTATAGCATGCGTACCGACCGTTTCTGGCAAAACGCGCTAGAAAAAAGAAATTTTTCGAAGCCTTAACTGCACTTTCTTCGTTATGCCGAAATATAATTTTGATTCCCTCCCGCTCGTATCGAATCTGCATCGTGTTTCTTTCCGCGCGTGGCGTCTTTCAAGATAGCCGCCAAACTCGACCGCGTAGCAGAAAATGGTATTTTCCTATCTCTGTTTGCGCTTGTACATTTTCCTCCACGTTTTCTTTACATGGTATTTTCTATTCGCACGCATGTCTACTGTGGACGAAGCCGCAGCCCTCCACCTATTGCCAATATCATCCGAGGCTCGTCGCTTGCCTCCACTTTTACAATCATCGTTCCCTTCATCTCTCTCTCTCTCTCTCTCTCTCTCTCTCTCTCTCTCGCACGCCTTGCTCCTATGCTCGCCAACATGGCGGCGGTCGCTCGCTCTCTTAAGACGCGTGGCTTCGCTGTACTCTCAGCTGCTGCCGCTCCTACCTCTCTCTCTCTCTCTCGCTCTTACTGAGTTTTATCCTTTTTTTCAAAGTGGCTCTGGGGGTGTCCAGGTGAGCATGTGTTGACAGTAGCCCGTCACACATTATTATTATTAATATTATTATTATTTATCATTATTATTATTTATTATTATTTATTATTATTATTATTTATTATTATTATTTATTATTATTATTACTATTTATTATCATTATTATTTATTATTATTATTATTATTATTATGAGTATTATTGTAATGATTATAAAACGAACCTTTTCAAGGTAAAAGGCTGTCAAGTATGAGGTCATTTCTTCATGTAAAAATTAAAGATTAATATTACAACTCTTGATAACCTCAATGTAACAAAAATTTAAACTTAAAATTCTTTTGTTGTTCTTATCGATCTCTCCGAGGCAATGGTTTAGAAAGAGTTTTAAAAAAAATTAAAACTCCTTTCTTTTAAGAAACGACGTTTCGGCCATCATTGTCGCCCTCATCAGGAAACTGTCAAAAATTTTTTTTATTACAATAAACATACAGACTTAAAAATGAACAGAGTATTACATAGAAAAGGTGATATTTTTTAAATTTACATATTGGAGCACATTTGATTTGTGTACATATCGATAATCCTTCGCCCCGGCTAGTTAACAGCGGGGGAAGAGAGAGACCGAGTGACACAGCTATTATTTATACCGCTTTGTCAGCTACTGTCTCGGAAGTGAGGAAGTAGCCAGCAATCGTCGCTTATATAGTGCGAAAAGTCTTTCGCGCAGTTTGTTTACATATGACGTCATGCATCACCTCATCCTTTCGATGTATACAGATTTGATTTTAAATCTTAAGCTGGTATATTAGATGTGTGTACACGTTATTGAGTTTCTACTTATGCTCTTTCTTATTGATACCATTATCTTGCAAATGTATATGCATCATTTCCGAGATCAATCTTTTATTTAAATTATTTTCTTTGTCTTTTATTTTAAATCCTTCAAAATTAAAAGTATGATTGTACTTTTTACTATGCTCGGAAATGACACTGTCCTTAGATTTTCTATGTTCTTCAATACGTGTACACACATTTCTTTTTGTCTGGCCCACATATGTAGCCGTGCAATCGTTACATCCAAGTTTATAAACAACATTTTTCTCTGGGTGTTTCTCTTGTTTATCCTTTCCTTTCACAATAATATTGCACATATTACTGTGTATTTTTGTTATGGTCGTAATGTTGTTTTTCTTAAATGAATGTCGAAACCCGCTCATAGAAAGCTTCAATGTACGGTATGCTAATGTGTTATCCTTTCCTTTCACAATAATATTGCACATATTACTGTGTATTTTTGTTATGGTCGTAATGTTGTTTTTCTTAAATGAATGTCGCACCCGCTCATAGAAAGCATCAATGTACGGTATGCTAATGTGATTGTTATATGAATTGTTTTTCGCACATTGCTCTGATTTTTTAGTCATTCTGATTGCAGAGCGGGTGCGACATTCATTTAAGAAAAACAATATTACGACCATTCCAAAAATACACTGTAATATAAGCAATATTATTGTGAAAGGGAGGATAAAAAAGAGAAACACCTAGAGAAAAATGTTGTTTATAAACTTGGATGTAACGATTGCACGGCTACATATGTGGGCCAGACAAAAAGAAATGTGTGTACACGTATTGAAGAGCATAGAAAATCTAAGGACAGTGTCATTTCCGAGCATAGTAAAAAGAACAATCATACTTTTAATTTTGAAGGATTTAAAATAAAAGACAAAGAAAACAATTTAAATAAAAGATTGATCTCGGAAATGATGCATATACATTTGCAAGATAATGGTATCAATAAGAAAGAGCATAAGCAGAAACTCAATAACGTGTACACACATCTAATATACCAGCTTGAGATTTAAAATCAAATCTGTATACATCGAAAGGATGAGGTGATGCGTGACGTCATATGTAAACAAACCGCTCGAAAGTCTGTATGTTTATTGTAATAAAAAAATTTTTTGACAGTTTCCTGATGAGGGCGAAAATGATCGCCGAAACGTCGTTTCTTAAAAGAAAGGAGTTTTAATTTTTTTTAAACCCTTTCTAAACCATTGCCTCGGAGAGATCGATAAGAACAACAAAAGAATTTTAACAAACTACCGAGGGATAAAATCATACTAGATAGTGTATACACACTCATCTAAATACATTAAAAATTTAAACTCTTAATAACATTTATGCAGACAAAACCAAACTCTCATTAAGGGGTTATGACAGTGTTAAAACCTGAAAAAAAAGAAAAAGTGTTAGTGTTGTAAAAAATTAATAGATATATAGGTGCTCTAAAAACTATATTTTTGCTTTCAAATACAAGTATTATACATCACTTTTATGCATAAATAATATGCATAAAGTGAGTGTAACATTTAAAAACAATTAAAGGTATTTGCTTACCAAAAATCATGATTTTCATCACTTTTATTTACTTGCCGCATGTTTCTGATGGAACCGTACCATCAATCCTGTTGAATCAAAGTGCCAAATCTTTATTGTGAGTCTGGTCTCAGACTAAGTGGAACAGATTCCTGAAAAACACAAAATTAATATAATTAATTAAACATATATTAACAATATTAATAGTTATAGTGAATGTTACATATGTAAACATACGTAACATTCACTTTGAACTTATTTTTGCCAATTCTGCTCCACTCAGTTTGTGACCGTACTCATTAGGAAGGTTTTCCACTTTGGTTCATCCGGATTGATGTTACGGTTCCTTCAAAAAGCTGCGGCAAGTACATCAAAAGCATGAAAAATCTAAATTTGAGTAAAAGGCATTTAAAGTTTATAATGTAAATCATACAAATGAACTCAGCTATACTTACAGAAAATATCCGGCATACCTTGATTTGCTTTTGGTACTCAAATATACATACAATAAAGTATATTTAATGGTACGCGCTTGTCATGCTGTGTGATAATAGCATTTAGAAGCTGAAAATAAAATAAAAATTATCATTAGCTATTCATAATCAAGTTATGTTTATGAATTACAGTTACATACAATACTTACCATTATTAAATACACTTCAAGTTCTTAAAAAGTATGCAAAATAATACTTCAGGCAGTCAATATAAGCTCCCATTTTGCTGGCTTGCACCCGTATACCTAAAAGCAAAAAATAAACCAACAAAGAAAAAGCTCATTATGAACACTGTTATTACTAATTAGTTTCCAATACTTATCTGAATAATTTTTCTACTCTGCAGAAGCTCTTGCACTTTTGCAACACCACTAAGATTATATAAGCATTGCTACAGCAGCTAGCAGACTAACTGCACTGATCTAGTGTCTTGGATTAAAAACAGCTGTTTGGCTGCTTTCTGCTGCTTTACAGAAAATTCTACTATACCGATCAAACAGAAATCTTCATTCTCGACCAGACGCTGTGAGGCACAACCTATTCGAGTGGCAAATTCAAATTTGTTGAATGCCTTTACTTTAACACATTGAGTTTAGTAACATAAAATCACACATAGAAAAATTAATTTTACAGATTTTATTTATTTTACGGAAATAAATTAATAACTCTAGAGAAAAAAACGGTTTGTAAAACGGTTTTTAAGTCATATTTTCAGTAAGATTTCTCATGAAATTACTCTGTAAAAAGTGGGTTAGAACAATCCTTTCCACAAGTTTGGCCTAATTAAAATATTTAAAAATCACGATTTTTCAAAAATTTACTTGAAACAGATTTATCAGTTTTTTGTCGATATCTTCGAGGCAAATTTTTTTAGCAAAAAACGGCTTTAAGGTCCATATTCTACGGACTACTAACTGTGAAAAAAGTGAATAAAAAAACTGGATATTTTCAAAATTTTAACACTGTCATAACCCCTTAACTATCGGCTCTCGCCCGCAGAGAAAAGCGAGTTTCCGCAAGCAAAAATATTTAAAACATACATAAAATTACTATCAATCGAGAAGTGAGACTCAGACGCAGAGAAAATAGACCAAGCGTTCCCAGTCAGCAAGAGTAGACAAGAAGTAGCACAAGTATTTCTACCACTTGGTACGCCGAAGAGGCCGCGCAGCAAACGAGATTACCACTTCCATTACCGCATTTACTAGCAATGCTGCATGGCCGAAACGTAGCCCTGCAACGCGGACTCTCCGACCTCCCTGTGGGATGTGCCGCTCCGACTCGCCAGACAATCATCATTGAACACATGGTGGCTATATCTAAGAGAGCATGGAGCGGTGTGCCACCTCTCCCTCCATGCTGTGGCCCGTATACCACACGATCGCCACGCAGCACCCAATCTCGCAGAATAGAACTATTATTTTATTATTTATAATTACGAGGATTTAGTTTAAGATTTGAAATAACATTTTTATAACTGGCCTATTATGGTGGCACGTATCTTCGGCCCTATTAAGCTTGCCATCAAAATAATGGATATGAAGCATCTCAGAAAACCGAAAAATAGATGGTTCTCTATTAACAATTTTTGTTAATAGAGAAAAATTTTTTTAGCCAAAAACGGCTTTCAGGACCATATTCTACAGACTATTAACTATGAAAAAAGTGAATAAAAAAAAAAATGGGTATTTTCAAAATTTTAACACTGCCATAACCCCTTAACACTCATACAGACAAAATAAAAAATTCTAAGAGTTTACTCTAAAATTAAACTTTAATTTTCAAACTTCGACAACTTTTATGTAGCCGAAATTATAAGTGCTTTATTCTATACAGTTATATAATTATATAAATTGAAGTTCTTGATAACACTTATATAGATAATATACTAGTAGCTTTTTTTATGGAAAATTTTTTTATGGATACATTTGCCGTCTTATCATTGCGTTCTACATGCTAGAATTTGTTTCTGTTTTATTAAAAAGAATTTGGGATTTGAACAGAATATTTAAATTTCATATTTCATTGTAAATGATCGTCCTGGATATATGCTATAGATTTCATGAAATAAGGAGATAGCAAATCATTTTCTGAGTTACTAACTAGAGTAGATTGTACATCCGCCTGTTGTTTCCATAAATAACAACAGATCACATGCACAGGTGGTACAATTGAAATTTTGAATAATCCCGAAATGGTGCCACGTTATGCGCATATTTATGATCAGTCACGCGACACCCCATTTGGCGTACAGGCTATCCACTTTTCACATGCTATAATTTGATCGAAGTTTATGTGAACACATATATTTATAATCCTTCCTCAATTCAAACGGTTATTTATTTATATCAATTCAATTACTTTTTATAACAAAAAACTTGCCAATTTATTTATTGATATCATAACTTTATTTCCTTAAAATTAAAATGAGAATTTATGTAAAATCGAAGGTATAGTTGAAGGAGAAGTGACACTAAAGAAATGGTGGTCTATCCAACAGACCCTTAACGCGAAGATGGTTACACGTACATATTTTCATACATGAGAGTATCGGATTTTTTAGCTTAATGTATAAACATCATGATTTGAGTGATTGTAATTGACACATTGACGAGGTAAAACAAGACATGCATCCTAACATAATAATTTGTTTTTCAACTTGATCTATAAGCATCACGGTACGCGCCCATTCTCCGGAATCTACTTTCTAGAATGCTTTTTTCCGGAATGTCTTTTCTCCGTAAAGAATATGGTTGTCATGGCAGCAAACATAATTATTCAGGTCATGTCACTTTCGCGCGTCCGATTTCAAATAAATTCGAAGTGAAATTTAAAAATAACTAAACCAAAATGGATGCAAAAATGGTTGGCAAAAAGTTGTCAATAAACGGCTATTTGTACACAAAAGGAAAGAATACCAAGGGTAAAATATATTGGGAGTTCATACGGTATCGTGCCAAAGAGGGTCGCGCAAGAGCTGTTACCGCAGAAAACACGACAGATGGTGCTATTACAGTGTACTTAGGTCCGGATGATTCAAAGCATGAACAACCACCAAATTTTCATGAGGTTACGGTGGAAGTTGACAAACGGGGAGTCAAAAGAAAGGCAGCAGATCACCCCGAAATTCCTCCTGCGCAAATACTTTGGACGGAGTTGGCGGATTTACCGGAAGGTATGTTGCTATATTGTAACAAAAAAGTATTATCGTTTTCAAGAATTTCGTAATAACAATTTTTTGAAAAAGTAGCTGTCTTGAGTCAACTGCCAGATAGGGCTAACGTTAAGAAATCAATGAGGAGAGAGCGCCGGGCTAATCTGCCACCAAATCCGCGATCTCTTTGTGATCTCGATGAAATACCAGACGCTTTCAGGAATCGCTTGCTTAGGAGAAATTTTTAATTCATGATAGTGGATGTGGGCAAGACCGAGTACTCGGATTCGCCACTCGACGAAATCTTGAAATTTTAAGTAGAAGTCCTACGTGGTTTCTGGATGAGACATTCAAAGTTAAATTGTGCCGTATAATTATTATAATAAGAAATCCAATTTGCAAATATGCAATGTAAATTTTGACCGTTTTGCAGGTATGCCCGAATATTTTTAAATAAATTTTTACAATTCTGGGTGTAATACGCAGAAGATCAGGGGAAACAAGTGAAGAAGTAGCCATCCCTCTTCTGTACGCGCTCTTAAGTTCAAAAACAACGAATCAATACGTCGAAGTTCTTTGAGCCGTAACGCGCGCAACTACTGAATATCGCATTAATAGGTGTGCGCCGGAAAAGATAATGACTGATTTTGAGAAGGATATCCTGAAGGAATGTCGAATGGCATTTCCAGAAGCTGAAATATCATGCTGTTTTTTCACCTGAAACAGTCTTTATATCGTAAGGTACAATCTCAGGGGCTGCAACAATTGTACACGGACCCCGAAAACGAGGATATGAAAATACAAGTACATATGCTTGCCGCACTGGCCTACGTACCCATCGAAGAAGTTGTGCCCACATTCAATCTCTTGAATAACGAAATATCCGAGGAACTTCAACCTATCGTCGAATATTTTAAGGAAGTATATGTGTCTGGAAAACCTGCAACATGGAGAAGAAGAGCTATTCAACCGCAATATGCACCAGCTATTTGGAATCAGCATCAAGCAGCTTTAGAAAATTCTCATAAAACCAACAACTTGTTGTAAACAAGTATCATCCAGATCTCTATTCTGCATTGAAGGAAATTCAAAAAGAACAAGCAGATTCAGAAATAACTATTGCAGAAATCGGTTTGGGAATTAAAGTGAAGGCTGCCCCGAAAGGAAATTGCTTGAGCGTCAGCGAAGAATCCAGTCAATCGTGCAAAATTACGACGAGTACAACGGCAGTGGGAGAATTTTAGTTTGAAGACTAGTTTTGAAATATTAACATTAAGCTTGAAAATTATAATAATTATAATTCGAATACGTCACCATAACACAATTTATCACAGAATCACTTTTCAATCATAAAATTTGATTACACTGGATAAAAGTTGTTAAAGTTCATATATTTAGTGATCCATTTTTATATGGATACATTTATTTTTCTCGTCAATTGAGTTCTTCCGGCATTTCTTATAAATAATTTATTAATCAAATTCTATTCAAGCTTTCTTTAATCAAGTTTGATAATACGTTATAATTAATAATACGCAATGCATCGTCCATACGCGAATGATAAATAGTAACATTGACGTTGATAAAAAGTATTATTACAGACTTTCTTGACTCAAAATACTTTACTAATTTCACTTTCTTTCTTTCTTTTTGCTGGTCTAAACTTGATAGATATTCCAGCTATGTCTAGTTTGTTATAAATATTTGTTAAAAATACAGTGAAGCCGATGGAAAATATTACAGATTTTTTGTTTTTTAAGATTTAAACACAGGAACCTTTTTTTTTCAATATTCACCAATGATGTATGGCGTATAACCTCCTAATGAATTTCAATAGTGTTTTTCCGGCATTTTTTATAAACAATTATTGACTCAAAATATTTTTCCACTTCACTAATTATACTTCGTCACAGGAAACTTCTTTTTCCTAGTCTAAACTTGATAGATATTCCAGCGATTATCTAGTATATTATATGCACTATAAAAAAAATTTGGTACTTTATCCATCGTTTAGCGTGGGCTTTTGCTATTACCATCGCTGAGCGATTGCATTCTACCATATTCATGTAAACTTCCCTTAAAGAATCATTTTCATCATGTCAAAATTACATGAAGGCGTAAAATTCCCACACGATAGGAAATTTCCGTACACTGTAAGGAAACTTACCTTATAATAGTATTTTTCTCTGCAGTATTAAATATTTAAAAAAGAAATATAAAATAGACGATTTCTAACACAGATTTTTATAAATTTGAAAGTTATTAAAAATTCATATACAATCACGTATTACAAAAAAATACAAGTAAAGTTAAGTATGTTCATATCACAATAATTAATTATCGCATGATCTTTAATAATTGAAAATTTTTTAGTACATCATTTATACCAACATAAACAATTTCTTTTTTAATCAGCATTTTTTGTATAGATTTAAGCCATTATCCATACTTTACAAACAATGAATTTTTTTAGAAACAGTAAATAGTATGAAAAATACTATCGTCTACATTTTTAACTTAATGAAATTATTATACTAATAAAGCATTAACGTGGATCATTTCAGTAAACATTTTTTCTGATTAATGTGAAATTTATAAAAAATAATGTTAAAGTGATCAGCCAAAATTATGATCACAACTCCTTTGTAGTCTAATTGTTTATACTTAACATTTTACTCTAAGTAAATTTTTTGTCTTTATGACAAGAACATGCAAAAACAGCTTTTATCGTTACCTTAACTTTGTACTGGGTTATTCTGATTACAGCTTTTTTATAAACTAAGTGTTTGGACTTAAGGTTGTACTCTAAGATAAATTTTTTGTCTTTATGACAAGAATCCGCAACTTTTATCTTAAGTTTAACTTTGTACTGCATTAAATACTGTTAAAAACTCAACTTGAAGTTTCCATGGTTTGTAATTTTTGTATAAACCAATTATTAACTTTGGTTACTTTACTGTACTGTTTGATCTTCTTGCTTCAAATGGAAAAATACTTAAAAATGTTCGTTGTACATTCTAAAAAACACGAGCAAACCTTTGGATAAGTGCAATTAAAATTAAAGTATGAAGACATTAATAATTGCAAGACATCTATGATATCCTGTACTTCAGGATAGGTTAACGTATCAACTACAACTAGAAAACACTTGTACTTTATCGTCATCATCTTTGGTGTTCAGATTATCTTGACGATTATGTGATGTGAAGACGAATATGTGTGGATAGTCGTGAAGGCTTGCAATCTGATTCGTTTCAACATGCTAAAAAATATATGTGCACTATGAATTTGTTTGCATATGTATAAAGAGAAAAAGTTTTCTATGATACTTACAGCAGCTACAATTGTAAATAAATTGTTTTTGTCTTGTTTGAATCGACCAAAAATAACATATAGTACTTCCCACTTCTTTGTCTCGTCATCCATATTCTCAGATGATTCATGTTGATACATCAAAATTTTCTCAGAGCAATTGTTAAAGTCAGAACACAGGTCAGTTATCATCCAGTTAATGAAAAAAAATGCTGTTGTGAATAATAAATGCTAAATAAACAAGGCCATGTCTCATAGATTTCATCTGCTATTGGAGTATTTTCATTATTTAGAAACAATCTTTGTGCAGGAAAAGTTTGCTTGAAATAATTATTCATTTCATTAAATTCTATAGTTGAATCAGTTTCAAAATATAACAATAATTACCTATATTTGTCCACGTTATTTGCTTGCTTTTTAATTTCATAATACGGTTGCCATTACACACAAACAGCCTTCATGGCCTTAATCTTTTTATTATTTTGCAGCGAAAGCTTCGGTTCTCTGCTCAGTCACTTTTTCACATGTGGTCGATTCAGATATCTGCTATGCTCCCCCAGTTTTTGCATTAAAAACGTGTATCCTAACCCTTGTGTTTCGCCGCACGGGAGTCTGTCTTCAAACAGTATAGGGTATGCTTGACACATTTATTTTGCAAAAGATTTCATCACTGCAATGGTTGGATGATCGCTGTATCTTCTTATCTGTTGAACGACATATTGAACAGTTCATCTAATAACGGAATTTTTTTGTTTTTGATTTAATTTGTCACAATTATTTTTGATTTTTTGTAGAGTATCGGCATCAAATTTTTCCCAGATAATTTGCATCTTTTCCAGTTCGTTCTTATTATTTATTTTCGTTATAGGTGTAGTGACAGTCTCCAAATCACTGTTTGATAGATTGTTAGATGTATTTTTATCATCAGATGATGAAGAAGCACTACTCTGTTCATCTAAAAATATAAAAATAAAATACATTAAACAAGTAAAATGTAATTATCCACTGAAATAACTTAAACTTACATGAGTAATTTGAAGTCGAGGCGACGATAGCACTCCCAATTTCATCGTCATTCAAAAGCAAGAAAACTTCTGTACGCCAGTGCAATAAAAGAAAATTGTCGTCAATCATTGTTCCATCGCTTTCTAAAACAAGTTGGCTGCCGGAAAGTTTTAATTCATTAAGTTGTCTCCTATACAGATAACAATATTTGCAGTAAAATTTGTACTTTCTGAATCTATATTTATACATACTCCCTTATTTTCTAAAATAAACAAATCTTCTAATAATTTATTAAGAATCTTATTCCATCCAAATTTTTGAATGTATTGATTCTTATACATCTAATTTACACAATTTTGATGCCACAACAATATGAAAAGAATTTATATAAAATCATGGGCCAACGGCAAAATTACTAACTCCCAGCATGATCAGTTTGAATGCTAGAATAGAAAAGGGGCCGCGAAAATGCTCTACGGGGACGCTAATAATTAAAGGGGATCCGCAGTCGCGCTCCTTCTGGAAATACAAATTATCCACTCCACGCGCCTGTAAAAGGGAAAGAATTCACCAAAACCGGTTTCCATTCCATTGGTATCTATATCACCACTCCCACGTGGTGATACAGATACCAAAAATTATAACAATTTATATAAATTTCGCACCACCAAATAATCCACCAATTGACAAGAAAAGAAACCAAAATAACTCCACCGAGCCTCCATGGAAAAATCCAAGCCAAGATCCCAAGTAGACCAACTAAAATCTCAACTTATGTAATGGCGTCGGTTTCACACTTCCTTCAGAATAATATTCTGAGTAATCGAGAACACCCGAAAGCTTAAGGAAACTACGAGAGAGAACTGAAGGCTCAGCAATCCAGGAACAGAGTGGCCGAGGACGACGCTTCGCTCAAGGAAGGAGCCGCGATTTTCCCACCCTGCCTTCTTCTTCACGGAAGCATCGTCCTAGCTGGCAAATTTCCATTGGTCCTGAAAACCTCCAAAATCCTCAATTGGCCTATTTAAATACCACTACTAATTCATTGCCTATCTATGAATTTCCCAGCGCCCTCTTTTTCTATTTCCAATTTTCCAATTGGCTGATAAATCAATTATCGCCCTCTATATCTTCCATCAATATGCAAATCCGCGCACCCTTTATTGATCTCGATCAATCAATCAATATTTATAGCCGTCAGGTGGCTCTCCCCATCGATAACCGACCAAGCGCGCGACATTTGAAAAACCTCAACCTCTCTAGCCAATTCATACCTCTATATGCTTCTGTCACTTTCGAGAGCCAACCTAAAGTTAACTTTATCGCGACACGCCTCAGCCATGCGTTCACAAATTTCCCAGCCGCTCGAAATGCCATCAAATTAATCCCCTCTATCTCTCTCTCTCCCACTCATACGCGCGCTCTCTCTCTCTCTCTCTCTCTCGCGTCAACTCCCTCACTCTCTTACATACACACTCTCATGCATGTGACTGCATGCGCGCGCCACTACCTCGCTTCCTGCCGCGCTCCCTCCCGAGCGTCAGCGCGCTGCGCAGGTGTGAATCGAGACCTTACATCCTGCGCTCCGCATGCGGTCGGTCAGAGGCAACTCCTGCGAGCGCCATCGAGCGCTAGCTCCGCTCCAGAAGCTGTCAACTCACCGAGAGTGAGTCAGCTGGTCATGAAATGATATTCACGACGCAGCAATAATTATTGCTACGTCGCAATCATTATAGCCATCTTCGCATTGGTAGATGTTATAATCTTTAAGAGCTTTTATTAAAGAAATATTGTTTTTGATCAATCTTTTCTGCGCACTAATTATTATAATAGTTTCAGTTTGGACTCCCTGCTTCTCTTTCAGAACTTCATGTTCATTTTCAATTTCAAATTCAATATTTTCTTTAGATACAATGTTATATTCAATCATATCAACAGTTTTATCAATTTTTTCTAAGAGGGATGGTTTATTATGAAATCATTGTTTAATATTATTATGAGTTCCTGTTACATCAACTGAATGCGTTGCATAACTATTAACTAGTTTATGGCATTCATCGAAATTACATCTAATATCAAAAGAAATCATTCATATGCTCCTTTTTATGTTTTCGCTATTCTTTCATAAAATGTCAATTCAATTGGCAATTACTATATTTAAAGTTTAAATTCAAATTATATCCATGATAACGCAAAAGATGCTATCTAAAACTATTGTAATTTTTAGAGGAACTTTTGCGACCTTCGTATAAACACAAAAATGTTTTATCGAACAAACCTTTGTGTACCTTTTGATGTTCATTGTATTGTACAATATTTGAAAAGGTACTAGAACAACCATTGCATGGAAACATTATTGTTTTTTTTCTTTTGTTTGTGTTTAAAGGACAGGCAATAAGGTTTGATAAGGATATTTACTTTGAGAAGTACAGTACCAATACGTTTGCTGGGTCTCTTGTTATGTGAGTAGTAGGGGTCTGTTCTACCCCGCCGCCTGTGACGTCACGCCAGGCGCCAGACGCCAGCAGACAAAGAGGCTAGCAGACAAAGGGGCCCAGCAGGGGGGCCAGACAAAGGGGGCGTGGCCAGCAGCCACCCACCACCCGCCACCCGCCACCCGCGGACCCAAAGGGGCTTATCAGCGGTGATAAGCGCTGGTTCCGCGGCCCTAAAGGGTTGAGCAGCGGTGACTAGCGCTGACTCCGCGGACCCGCCGCCCGGGTGGGAGCTAGTATACAGAGAGTATACAGAGAGTATGCAGATAGCTGGTTCCGCGGACCTAAAGGGTTGAGCAGCGGTGACTAGCGCTGACTCCGCGGGCCCGCCGCCCGGGTGGGTGAGCTAGTATACAGAGAGTATACAGAGAGTATGCAGATAGAGTATACGCGGTAGAGAGAGAGTATGCAGAGAGTATGCAGAGAGTATACAGAGAGTATATGCTGGTATATGCAGAGAGTATACAGAGAGTATATGCAGAGAGTAGGCAGATCCAAAGGGTCCCGAGAGAGAGAGAGAGAGAGAGAGAGAGAGAGAGAGAGAGAGAGAGAGAGAGAGAGAGAGAGAGTGGGGGTGTCTGGAAGAGAAAATCGAGCCGGGGACTTGTTTCACCCGAGACACAGAGGCTATATCTATATATAGTGTCTGGAAGAGAAAATCGAGCCGGGGGTCTGTTTTACCCGAGACACAGAGGCTATATCTATATATAGTGTCTGGAAGAGAAAATCGAGCCGGGGGCCTGTTCTACCCGAGAGACAGAGACTATATCTATATATAGTGTCTGGAAGAGAAAATCGAGTCGGGGGTCTGTTTTACCCGACGCATGCGCTCTGCAGCGGCGCGTGCCAAGAGAGAGAGAGAGAGAGAGAGAGAGAGAGAGAGAGTAGGCACAGAGATCCAAAGGTCCCGAGAGAGAGAGAGAGTGGGGGGTGTCTGGAAGAGAAAATCGAGCCGGGGACAGAGACTATATCTATATATAGTGTCTGGAAGAGAAAATCGAGCCGGGGGTCTGTTTTACCCGAGACACAGAGACTATATCTATATATAGCTACCGTGGGAAACCTCCGAACTCTTCCAAGATCCCGAAAGCGAGAGAGTGGGGGTGTCTGGAAAAAGCAAGTCTGGACACGTTATACTAGAGAAACGGAGAGTATATCTATATAGGTTCGCCGCCCGTGGGAAACCTCCGAATTTTTCCAAGCCACGAATGCAAGTCTGTGCACGTTTAAACTGGAAAAAGCAAGTCTGTACACGGCAAGCCGACCCCGAAAAGCAAGTCTGTGCACGTTTAAACTCGAAAAAGCGCGTCTGTACACGGCAACCCCACCCCCGAAAAGCAAGTCTGTGCACGTTTAAACTGGAAAAAGCGCGTCTATACACGGCAACCCCACTCCGAAAGCAAGTCTGTACACGTTTAAACTCGAAAAGCGCGTCTGTACACGGCAAGCCCACCCCGAAAGCAAGTCTCGACACGTTATACCCGAGATCTCCGAAAAAAGATTATGAATTGAGGGTGTAGAAAAGTCACACGCCAACTAATAGGTACAAAGGATAATGTGGATGCAGGTCTAAACAGGCTCAGTGAGGGGGAAAAAAGATAAAACATGAAAATTCCGTTAACCCTATTTTTATTTTAAATGTACTTTCAAGATTACAGGAAAAATTTTACAATCTATACGCGCATATATACAACGTCGATTTTTTTGTGTTTTTATTCATACAATATTTTTACATTTTTTTGATTACATGTTTTTTATTCACATACAATTTTTACATTTTTTTTTTTTAATTTTTGATACGCCTAGAAGATTACATGAGATATAGGCACAAATATTTACAACGCCGATTTTACATTGACAATATTTACAACGTCGATTATACATCGACAATATTTTTACAATTTTTTATAACCCTTTTTTTCAGGTACAGAATTTGTATTCGTAGAATATTTTTGTGCATACTGCTTGCACTGCGAAGTTGATGACGATGACGACTCCTTCTTTTTCTCACGATCTTCCGGGAGTAGCTTCTCGTATTTGACCGTGCTCTGGTTAGGCCCCATCTCGATGATATGCCCTTCGCGAGCGCGTGCACAAGATATTTATACTACACAAATTGTCGTTCTTGCGCTTACACTTTTGCCCATTTGAACAATAAATTATTTTTTTGTCTTTACACCGATGACGGCGCGTTTTTATCATTGCTTCAAGACGCTCTGCTGTGTAATCATTTACCACTGTGTTATTTGAAAATAGTGTAAGAAAAGATAATAAAGAGCCGCCATCAGACATATGAAACAAAAAACTAAGGCAATAATGGCCGCAGACGTCAGAATCGAGGCTTTGAAGTTGCTGTACGTTCCAGTCGTAGATTCGGCAATTTCGTCTAAGTCGATCAATGTGATTCGGGTCTGTGGGGGGTAGTCCATAACTGTCAAAGTAAGTCCCTTCGCCAAGCCTGTTGATGTAGATTGCAACCCAATGTGAACCTGGCTTAGTGCTGTCATCTGTATTAACTACAAGGGCACAAGGCCTCGGTAGTGTGAATGGAACGAGGTCTGCTGGGAAAACACCCACTGTCGGAACTGGAGCCTTCACGAGGACTCGAAGAATTTGTAGCGAGTTCATCGTCCACCTGGGCGTAATGTGGCTCCTCAGCGGTTTGGTATTCCCCACTATTTACGCTAACGCAAGCTGTAGAGGGGGTAGGCGGCGTCTTGGACTTGGATACGTTTAAATCCACCAGCTTTTCTCGAACCTCTTCTGCTTGCCTGTCTTTGCGTGGAGGTTTTGTGATGCCTGTGCTATCTCTCGAGCGTTTGTCACTATTTGAGCTTGTCAAGGGAGATGTATATAACGATTTTAGAATCCACAATCGCAGCTTGTATGTGTAGCCAAGAGAACACGTGAAATATTCCTTTTTCCTCCCGTGAAAGAAACAATAATGGTCGTTAACACGCGGTAGATTTTTAAAGGACGGACAACCGTAGTCTTCTAAATTAAGTACGTGCCGACCAAAAAGGTGCTCCAAAAATGCCTGTTTTTGTACACCACGCACATAGAGTCGTAACGCACTTCGAGCCACCTCGCGTAGCACTTTGTAAACGTCCTCCAAATTAGACTCGCCGTCGAACCACTCGATTCCGTGATGATAGCACGCGAGATACGTATTTGTAGCGAGTATGCCTTTAGTAAGAGTTTCGCAATTGTATGGAGGCTTCACTATCCAATGGCCGATAAAATTACAATGAACTCCCAAAACAGCAATCTCTTTGGGTAAAAAATCTCCGTTGCAGTCGTGGAAAGCTTGAATGTCAATGATATAATCGGTCTTCTCCATTATACAAAGAAGCTCCTCGGGGGTTCGAAAGCGACTGATCTCGCACAGCAGGGGCTGCAAAGCGGCCGACTAGCGCTTGGGCCTCCACGGTCCCCCACCCTCTCTGCTGGCCCTGTGTTGCCGCTATAGTCTATTACGACTTGGCGCGCTGCATCTATTTCCAAAACATGTCAACACTAATCTTTGAAATTAATTAAATCAGTATTGGTTCTAGACGGGCGGCTTCTATAACTTGAGAATGAATCTTCAAAACCAGATTTTTGTGTTTTCGAATCTTTTTGAGTATTCGTCGTTGCCTTTTCTTGATACGAAACACTAGTTTTCTCATTCAATTTTTCCGACGCGACGAGAGATTGATATTCATCTCCTCCTTTCCATCCCGAAGAGAAGCTTTTTTTCCACTGATCCATTTTTATACATAGAATAGCACGCTTCAGCTATTAACAATCGACTGACAAGTTCATTCGAATCATTACATATTTATAGGCAAGTAATGAAACTTACGAGTTATAGTCTATTACCACTTGGCGTGCTGCATCTATTTCTAAAACGTTGTCAAACTCTGCGTAGAGGATACAATTTATAGTTTTAGACAATGGCTTATCGAAGCGGACTTCGACTCTAATGGATCCGTTTTTTACGAGATTCCAATGCCCAGCGTAATGAGCCGACAGATCGGGGGTGAGATCGAATGCGAAGAGACAGTAGCCGTCGGGATACTCGCTCCGCCCAATGTCATTGCCCTCGTTCATATAATGTATACCGGTGCCGGAGAATAAAGTGTGGTAGGCTTCGACAAACATGGGGTTTGTTTTATCGAATTTAGGCTGCATAGGTTTGCTTGGCACTTGCGTACCGTCGACATACAGCGATAGAAAATTAATTGAAAAATTTTGAAAGTTGAACGGATTTAACGTTCGATCTCCGTTGAATGCTTTATTGTCGACAAAGCCGAGAATGACTCTTTTCGGTAATTGCCCAAGAATAACATTTTCTAAAGAGTCCCCGATTATACCGCTATGCATAGTAAAAGTTTTAACTTCTACACGCGTAATGGGGTATTTTACTGTCGCCGATGACAAGGCCTTTGCGTGGGCTATTAAAACAGCTGGTGATACTTTAACTCGCCGTACGAGGAGGGTGGCTTCCGCAATGTGAACGGAATACTCCGTAGCTGACGCGTTCATAAGACAAAACGCGGGTTTCGAGCGAACAAGTCTCAATCGCACTTCGACACCGTTTATGAGAAAACGATCTTGATTCATAATATCGCAGTGAAGATGTCCTAGAAGATCGTATTGCTTTCCTCCCGACATGCATGCCTGTCTAGCCACGAGCCCTGCATTTTCTGCAGCATCAACGCCGGGTTGCTCGTCCATAGCGCCGGCAGTATCAGACGCCCACATGGCTGTGGATAGATGAGAATGCTTCGCCGCGGGGCCGTAATTCAAAAGAGTTTCGAGATACGCACGGTACGGGTATGCATTATTGGGTGGTGAGATGAGTTTTTGATTCAAGTAAACGTCAACCTGGTTGAATATCGAGTGTAGAAAGTTGTTGACCGGGGCTACTTGTTTGTCGGTGGTTGCTGTTAGAGGGGTTATCTGGACATTCACTCTTATCACTGTATGCGCGAGATCTAAATAATCCTCGTTTTGAGAATTTACACAAAACTCGATTGGACTCTCGTCGCTCAACGATGACACGGGTTTGTAAGATACCCATCTGCTCGATTCTATTGCGGTCTGCGTTGGCGGGAGTGAAAATAAGTCGAGTTCGGTCTTGAGGCACGCCTCCGAATGGCTATGTAAAAACGACATTTTCACCGTTTTACTTGATTATCCAAAAATATCGAGCGATTTAGTTTTTCTTGCCTTCTTCCTCCTCTTTGTAGTCTTCCATTTAGCCTTCTTACTCTTGCGTTTTCGGTTTAGTCGTTTCAACGGTTTTGTACGTCTCCTTGTTTTACGTTTCGTGATTTTTTTTCCGGCTGTAGTGCTGCGTTTCTTCCGACGCCGTGATACGATGCGAAGCGGACCGAGAGCGAATGGAGACTGAGCTAGTCTCTTTGCGTGTCGACGTTTATAGCCCGATCCGTCCATCATTTTTGACAATTTTTCGGTTGCTTTCCTCTTTAGGTTGTGGCCGGACTCGTTTAGACGATTTCGAAGCGAATCTTTGAACGACACGTTCTCGCCAATATCTTCGAGCACGTTAGCGCCCGCACGCAAAGCCTCCTTACCGACAGCTCGAGCTCCCTTGGCGAGGAATGGTAATGCACTTCGAAATATTCCAGAAAACCATGAGCCTCGCCCGTGGCCTCGCATGCGTGGGGAGCCGACGTATACATGATTGACGCCGCGGCCTCCGTAGCCCGACTGATCGTAAACTGTGTAAAAACTCATTTTTTAAATCACTCAGATCGTTGCTTTCTTAAAATGTAGCGTAACGGTCAACGTCCCAAACTCGAATGCTATCGGTTTACCGAGGTTATCCCTTATATCTATGTCGACCGTTTGAAATCTGTTTACGAGCACAGGGACGTAATGCACAGGATCGTAACTTTTTACCATAGTACCACCAAATTGAAATTTTTTTGCCTCCACGTTGACTATACGCAGAAGCGGCGCAAAAGTGTCGCCAACTATGCCTGGTTCGCATATATTGCTATACACAAACATTTGATCTGGAACTGTTCTTGCAAAACTCGCAGGTTGTGTACCTACATATCGTATTTGATAATTGTCAATTTGCTCGCGCAAATCGGTCGGTTCTATACCAAACTCGAATCCGAGTACACGTTGCACGGGGAGAGACAGTTCGGGTGTTTTACACATTTTTGCATGGCCATCTTTTGAGAGTAATCCAACAGACACATAACCACCTCTTTCGTTGTAGAATAATTTCATGCACAGTTTATCTTTACTCGTTAATACGAGAGCTTCGTTTATTGTATCGACAAGGCTTCGTATGTTGGGATAGGTGCCGTGCTGAAAGTATCGAGGCGCCTCGTTCTCGTGCGTCTTGAGAGTGCACTCTTCGTGCCGCAGATGCAGCGTTGTACATGGAACGTGTATTTCCGAAATACCTACGAGCCACCGCCCGTAGAGTTCGATCTCTTTGGGTAGACGGGTCGAGAAGCATGTAGTCGTATTATTTGGAAAATACTTTGCGCTGCTGTTGCTCGGGAGAACTATCGTGAAATTTGTCTGATACATTTTTAAATATTTTTCAAATCGGCAGCCGGCACCCACGAGTTGAATTTATCCGGATATCCAACCCAACTTACGAAATATTGTTTATTCTTGCCACGGCCTTTCGAGCGCAAAATTTTGTCAATTTTATATTCGCGCTCCTCGACGCGCGATTTATGTACAGCAGATAGTTCTTCAGGATAGAAAAAACCCTCTATATCCTCGCCTTGTAAATCAACGAGTTTGTAGATAAATAAACCTTGTCTCTTCAAAACTTTTGTAATTTTGAACACTTCTTCGCTCCAAGATTTTTCAGCACCTTTCTCGAAAATATTTTTTTCTCGACTTATACGCACGTGTGCACCTACTTTGTACTTTGATTTTTTTCGACGAGGTTGGTTACGCACCGCACGAGCAACTAAATTATCTCGGGCTTTGTGCGCGTTATATAAAGTCACACTTGCTGGCTCCATTTTAATCGTAGAATGCGGTGTGTTGTTGTAACCGTCAACCAGTAGTTGTAATACGTCAATGTATCGCTTTGTATTCTTATACGTAAAGTATCTGTACATGCGCTCCTTCAGAGTTCTGTTGAAACGCTCCACAACTGCGGCTTTTACATCGGGGTTGCTTACAGTTCGAAAATGTATGTCGTTGTCTTTGAGAAATTTTTGAAACGTTTTCCCGACAAATTCTTTACCGCGATCCGTTTGCAGTGTGTGGGGCGACCGATGCTGATCGTTTTTGAGAATTTTCTTGAAAGCATTTGTAACCGCGAGCGCAGTTTTGTCGCGAAGGGGCTGAGCCCACACAAATTTAGACAAAACATCGATTACAACCAATATGTATGCTACACCGTCGTTTTGGTCTTTGATAGAATTGAGCTGTATGAGATCTGCCTCCCAAACTTGGTCTATTCCTTCTACGTTGTAAAATAGTCGAGGAAATTTCCTACGTACAGTTTTGTGAAGTGTGTAAGCGTCGTGGCGCGTAAACCACTTTTTAATTTTTTCCGGAGAAATTTTATTTTTATTTTTACGAATCAAATTTCTTGCACCAGAAAATGCCAATGCTTTCTTCGGATCAAAATATTGTTTTTTCAAACGTTTGTTTACGGACTTTTTAACCATTTTTTACTAGGTGTAGAACTGAAAAGTGGTTTTTCGCCTCGTTTTCTTAAAGTAACCTTTGGATCCATAAGACGTTTAAAATCACTTTCGTTGAAACGTTTTTTCGGTGTCTTAAAATCGTTCCCCGCAGATGTCTCGTTGTCGTCGCCGTCGTCGTCGTCGTCGTCAATGCTTAATTTGCTCCAGTCTCTGCTCGACGACTCGGCACCGGCGATACTCCACAAATCGGGGTTCCCCACATATTCTTTAGGCACGTTGATATCGCGAAGTAGTTTCGCAAACTCTTTTCTACCGACAGCTTTAATTTTTTTCCGCGAGCGCGCAGCCTCGTTCATCAAGTCGATAATGTTTGAATTTTTAATTGTCTCCCCGTCGATAGATACGACACCAGTGGCACTCCACGTTATGCGGTCGCGGCGTCCCTTCAAGTGGTTCAATAGCAGCTGCGTGATTCTCTTGTAAATCTTCGGAACACTTTGAATAATCAACTCGTCCGATAATGCCTCCGAGTCTGCAGCTTTCACATCTATCACGGGATTGCGTTTTTCTTCCACAAAAAATAAATACCGTCGTAAAACACTCAAATAATCTTTTAAACGTTCTTGCTCGTTTGGGTACGTTCTCGAATCGAGAATTTTTCTCATTTCATCGTCCAGGCGTGTGAGATTATCTCCTACAGTCTGCGTAGACCCTAGCGCCACAGGGGGGATGGTCGCTTCGGGGCTACCTGTTGTCGAAGTTGCACTCCACTCTCGTTGTCGTATTCTGTCGAGCTGCTCCTTTGGTAATAACACCATTTTCTTTATACTCGACATTATAAATGATTTTAACGGAACATTGACAGTACACCCTCTAGTATCGGTGTCAATAAGAATGGAAGAAAACTGCCACCTTTTTGCACAATGACACGTTTTTTACTTTTCCAAGCGTTTTTATTTTTTGCTTTAGAGGCGAGTTTTCTTAAAATATTTTTGTGTTTTTTCAGTTTACTTTTTTGATGATTTTTCAATGTCACTGTACCGTGAAGAACGTTTAACGCGCACTCGCAAATATATTTTATTAACTTTTCGTCGGCGCCTTTCAAAATTGCTAAGCGTTGATTTTTATCCGAGTGTCTGAGAGCATCCAAGAGAGCGATATATTTTTTTTCAAACGGTGGTTTACTACTATTACCCGAGCCGCCTGCTGCAGACGACGATGCACGCTTCGGCATGGTTGGGCTACGACTGAAGAATAATATGTAGAGTTTTGTCTTTTTTACATTAAATAGTTTGTTCCAGAGAACTTGTCGTATACTTTGGCAAGTAAATGTATTGATACTCGTCGTCGGGAAAAATGGCCGTTCTGAATCGAAACTCGTCCGGTGTGCTCTGTTTACAGTCAATCATCAAATAACCAAAAGGTTTTGTAGTTGCATCTTGATACGCTTCTTTTAAAAATTTCGGATCTTCGGGGTAGACTTGTCGCGCGAGATGTTGTATCTGGGCGCGGTCTCGAGGATTTTTAAATAACACAATGTACGAGGCGTTGAGACTTATATCTCGAGCATACGTTCCTTTGTGAAATAAATTTTGCGTTATAAAAAATACAGAAATATTCTTATGATGAGAGCCTTTCGTAAAGAGATCGACGATAACATGATTAGAAGCCTCACGCATCAAATCGTCGATTATTAATAATTTTTTAAATGCGGATCGTTTGAATAATCTTCAGGATTGGGTAAGCCTTCACGAAACTCTATAGATTTGCCGTTATTCAAAAAATTTTCACTCTTGTAACCATCTTGCCACTCTGCGTAATAAAATATAATGCGGTCGAATTTCACATTGGACATGTCGTCGAGAGAATTTAAAAAACGTTTTATAAACCATGATTTTCCGCACGACGTAGGCCCGCATATTATACTTGTCCACGGATGCACCCATTTACTATCCATTATGACGATGATGTTTACACGACAGCGAAATTTAAACTAAATCAATTTTTTCGTATCAAGCATATTTAGGCTCCAAGCGGCGGGCGGCGGCGGCGCGGAGTCTACCTATTCGACGCTGAGTCTACCTGCTCGGTCCACGCAGCCCCCACATATTTCGAGAAATTTAAATGTCTACCCTCCCATACCGAGCTATGCGGTTGCTGGTGCTGCTGGTGCTGCTGGTGCTGCTGCTGCGGCTACTCACCTGTGGCACGTGGCTGACGCTTACCCCCACCACCACACCCCCCCGTAAAATTGTAGCCGCCGGAAAAGCGGTCCTCTCGGCCCCGTACGAAAACTGCAGGGGTGCCAGTGTTTATTCGGAGGTGTTTAGCTGCAGAGGCAATCTAAACTAAAAGCGTCACGATGGAGTCGCTCTCGCTACTCGATATCGGTTGGCGTAACATTGATGCTCTCTTGCATCAAGATAAAGAATTACGTATTTCGTGTTTCTATACACCATCGTCTTTTTACGTGCAACTGGTGGATGAAGATGCTGCATATATTCAATTAGAGCAGGAGATGCTCGATTACTACAGAATTGCCTCGCTGTATTTTTATTGTCCTGAAACGGGGCAGCTTCAACCGGAACAACAAGGAGAAACTCTTTTAAAAAAATTATCAACTTTCGAATTACAGGTAATTTTAAATTTCTTTAAATTTTTTATTAAATGTCTATGGCTTTGTAAAAATTAAAGGATTTTAAAATTACAGCCAAAGATGATGATATCTCTACCGATAGAGGGAAAGCGTATACGTTGCGTCGTAAAGGAGGATACTCGCTTATGTTTGGCTTTGGACACCGGCGACCACTACAATATTACAAAAATACACGTGCTACAGGGCATCTACGAGCTCGAAGCGGAATTTCTCTTACTTGCGCCACGGGCAATTTTGTGTGCATTGGACTGTGTATCGCCACACGTCGAATTCAATGGGCGATGGCATCAATCTGCATGTAAACTGTTTAACCGGGTCGTAGATGGTTATAAGCTTCGCGGTGTTTTTACTTTTAAAGGTTTCATGCCAAACTCTGCGTACATATTACTTGCCAGTGTCGGCAGAAATAATTCCATTGTACATGTGAATCTTCTCCTCGGTGCGCTTAATGTAGCGGTGCACGATATGCGAGGCCTGCGCACACCTATTTTCTCGAGAGACAAGGCCTGGAACGGCATCGAGTAGGAAGGCTAGAGAGTGAGAGCGAGAGAGTCAGTGTGTGTATGGACGAGAGACAGCGAGCGAAAGAGAGAGCGAATGAGAGAGAGAGAGAGGGGCAGCGGTAGTGTCGACTGCCTGTGTACGCAAGCGGTTGTGTTGGGCGGAGATAGAGAGGGAGGCCAGCGCCTGTATGAGAAAGCCGCATGACTGTATGCGCGGCGAGAGGGCTACTCGCTGTATATGTAAGCGCGTACGGGTGTGCGCAACTATACTTTAATGCTATTGAAAAAAATAAAAATTGTACATAATACATAATTTGTTATTTTTTTATTCATTATCCATCTCAACATATGAAGCTATCAATTTAAACGATTCGTCTATTAAAATATCTCTTTTACTTTGCTTTATACGGTCGAAAATAGTTTTCAAGTCCTCGTAGTGTAGATCACGCACCAATTTATAGGAAACCCACATCTTTCCATCGACAAAGGCAGAACAATTACAGATATACCAACTCTATCCGTAGGTTTCCTTGCATTTTTTTTTAAATATTCGACAATTTCGTGAAAAGCT